>CAIGRH010096811.1:0-16122 GCA_903798295.1 Fraxinus nigra
CCGTTTGAGTGGCATTATTGTTTTCATTCTTAATTTTCTATTCATTTTCCATCATATATATTTTCAATAAAATAATATTTTTCATCACATCAATAATTTTTCCTTCATTTTCAACCACATATTCCACATCATATCAACAGTAAAAATGATTTTTTTAAAAAATGTGCACCAAACGGGATTTAATATATTTTATTTGGAGAATATATATTGAAAATGATTTTTTGAGAAAAATAGATTTTTTGAAAAATGAGGCTCAAACACGAGCCAATCTCATCCATTGAAATCTGAAAATAGTTTAAATCGAGAATAAAGTTTATTTATCACTGGATTTGCTTAGTCAATCCAATAAATTAAGAGCGTGTTTGAGCCATATTATTTTGGAATAATCTATTCTGGAATAGTAGATTGATGGTGAATTTATGGTTGAAAAAGAAGGAAAAGTTATTGATGTGATGAAAAATATTTTTTTATTAAAGAATGTGTGGTTGAAAATAAGTAGAAGAATGAGAATGAAAAATTTTAATGTGCACCAAATAGTGACTTACTTTTAACAATTTCCATGCTGAATCAATTTCAAACGGCACTATCCAACACATTTCGACAAACTAGCCTCTTTGCTTTTGTAGCCAAGACAAACTACCCACACAATGATGAGCCAAAATCTCCGATGTTCTTCTTCTTTCTCTTGTAGCCTACCTCCATGTCCTTTTATGGGCATACAACTATTTTTTGCAGTCTTTCATTGATTTTAAGTATTTGAAAAAAGTATATAATGAGTTGTAAGTTTTGCAAAATGCATTGATAAGAAAAATATTCAGTCCAAAAACTTGTGCTCAGCTGCTCCCTAATTCTTGCTGGAATGTTGAAATCAGCACGAGAGGAGAAAAATGAGGCCGCGACCACAAGAAAAATAACTGCAAATGCTTAAATGGGAATATTTCACCATTGCTCCAATTTCATTTAGTCCTCAAAATCTTTAAATTAACCTTCAACCTTAGCCTGAGCCGTGGAAATATCAAAATTTCCACTAAACCACCACATTACCTCCATAAGTCCAAAGTTATGCCACTAGATTATTGGTCTCAACTTAGATTAGTACATAGAATTTTGAAGTTAAGTGCATTTTTAGAAAGAAAACACAATAATTTAACATAAACTTAACCATTTTTATTCGTTAGAACTGATAATAGAACTAAAATCATGAATTAAAGTCCAATATATTATACAGCAATATATTGAGGACCAATGCTGCAATTTCCATACCGCACAACGAGTTCCTTTCTGAAAAAGTAGTTGCATAAAAAGAAAAAGATAAAATAACTGCTGAATCGTGCTGCCACCTTCCCCTCACTCACTCGCTCACTCACCTGCCCCATCCCCAACCCACCCATGAGCCTTGCGCTCCTCCTTTCTAGCCCTTTCCTTCCCCCAACCTATACATACACACTGCTGCATCTCTTTCTCTCCCTCTCCCTCTCCCTCTCTCTCACAAAATCCGTTAGCTTCTCAAAATTTCCGGGGAATTTTCGAGGGTTTTAATTTAATTACTCTACAGATGAAAACCGTTTCTTGTTCCTCCCTTCTTTACTGTTCGATGTGATGACTATTCTCACTAGTCAATGGCTTTTTCTTCACGTTGTTTCAGTAATTTGCATCCAGTTTTATTATTGTTAATCTTATTGTTTCTGGGAAATCCCTGTTCAAATTCAGTTTGGGTATCAGCTGCTTCGCTTGACTCCGATTTCGACTCGGATTTACTGCTATTCCACCAGGACTACACCCCGCCGGCGCCGCCTCCTCCTCCGCCGCACCCGCCGTCGCTTTCCTGCGATGACAATCTTGGCGGCATCGGCTCTTTGGATACTACCTGCGAAATGGCTTCTAATTTGAACCTCTCCAAGGACGTCTACATAGCAGGGAAGGGCAATCTTGTAATTCTTCCCAATGTTAACATAAGCTGTTCCTCGTTTTCTGGTTGTGAAATTGTGATAAATGTTACTGGGAACTTTACTTTGGGAGAGAATTCGACAATAGCAAGTGGTACTTTTGAGTTGTTTGCAGATAATGCTAATTTTGGGAATAATTCAGCTGTGAATACTACTGGATTAGCTGGGTCGCCACCGCCTCAGACTAGTGGGACCCCCCAGGGGGTTGATGGGGCAGGTGGGGGACACGGAGGCAGAGGGGCAGCTTGTTTAACAGATACAAGTAAACTCCCGGAGGACGTGTGGGGTGGGGATGCATACTCGTGGTCGAGTTTACTAAAACCTTGGAGTTATGGAAGCAAGGGTGGGACCACGAGTCGGGAAATTGACTATGGGGGTGGTGGAGGCGGGAGGGTAATGTTGATGATTTTGAGGCTTTTGGAATTGAATGGGAATGTTTTGGCGGAAGGAGGAGATGGGGGTACCAAAGGTGGAGGTGGTTCTGGTGGCAGCATCTACATCAAGGCTTATAGGATGTAAAAATTTCTTTCCTCTTATTGCCATTTTCATAAATATATTGTTAAATACGAGTTTAGTAAAGCCCATATAGTATTGCTGGTGCCTGGTAGATTCTAGTTTTAGTTTGGACTGATGACTTATTATTGCTGAGGCTCACTTTAGGATTATCTTGTACATTGGAATTGCTAATGTGGGCTGCAGAATACTGTTCTCTGGTATTGGTCTGAATGTCAACTAGATAAGGTCTTGTGATCGGCTATCATTGTGCAAATTTGTAACTCTAAAATGATTTGATTCAAAGTGACTGTAACAGGAATCTATGAGGCTAATATATAACTAAAAATGTCATCATTACCTTTATGAATGTGATTATTGCATTGACAATGCATACAGTTAGCTTCACTTCGTCTTCATGTCCTGGGGTTAATTAGATGCTTTCTATCATATTCACTCAAGTGGAAGTACATATTTCCATGATACTACGGTTTTTATTGTCATTTTGCATTTTTATTCAAGCTTGTAGGGTTTTGGTTTTTCTCATTTCTCCACAATGTTGATAACAAAAATTGGTACCCATTATTGTACTAGAAAATTTATAATCTTCCAATGTTTGAAGATATGATATCTATCATACTCCCTACTCTTTTGGTTTCTCCCAATCTTTTGATTATGTGGATGTCCATGAATTTTCATTCTTCTTTCACGCTCTGTTTTCAAGTCCAACAAGATCATCTAAGCTTTGAACTTTTAGGTTCTTAAATATGACATGGTTTTTCTACTGTATTCAATGGAAAATTGAGGTCTATCACATGAATTATACTTCTTTTCCAAATAAAGATCATTGACATTTTTTTTCGGGGACACCAGCAAGCATGAATTAAAACATTCTTCTTTATTCAACAATGCTGGATTGATTGACTTTGCTAGCTTCAAACCCTACTCTTCTAAGGATAAGGAAAGGTGATCAAAATATAGCTCATATTATTCTTTTCCGTAGACCAACCATTTATCTAGTTTCCATTTTCAGTTTTTATAATAATTTATTCTTGTCTACTGTTGGTTGATAAAGAAAAAAATGATTAGTCGTGTTATTAGATACTCGGATTTACTGAGAGATGCTGTAGATATGAAGTTGATGCGTTTTTAATCCCCCTTGTTTTTTGTGAAGTGCAGGATTGGAACTGGTAGCATAAGTGCTTGTGGGGGTAACGGTTTTGCTGGAGGGGGCGCTGGAAGAGTTTCTGTCGACATTTTTAGTAGGCACGATGAACCTGAGATATCTGTAAATGGTAGGACCTCTGACATGTCTTTTAATATTGTCTTATAGCTACATTTTTCGTCTTTACCTCTTATTTCCTTGTCAACAAGTGTTAACCATTTTGCCCAGTAAAAGTTGGACTACCCTTTCCCCTTGGAAACTTGGAAATGGCAAAGATGGGAAAGTCTGCCGTCAAGGGATTTTGCTGTAATAATAAGTTAGCCCATCCAGATTGCCTGCTTGCAGATACACATAAAATTATTGTGGATGATGTCCACCATTCCACTTATGGGCAATCATAAAATGATTGCCTGCCTGCTTTAATTTTTTGGTGGGGGGTGGAAGTTTATAAACGATATGTGTACCAGTTTTTGAAAATTAAGCCCCCTGTCTAGATTTTAATTTAAGTCCAAGTCAACAATGAATATTAACCACATATTTTATGAGACTCACGACTTCTCAACCACACATTTTATATCTTTTATTAAAAATTACTAAAAATCTGATTTTAATCCACACCAAACAGGGGCTAAATGTGTGCCATGTTCCTGGCACTCGTGCATTCGGTATTTCATATGAGACACAACTTTAGCTTATTTGAGGGTATTTGATGACCCGGTTGTTCCATTCAAGGGTAGACCGTTCTTTAATCTCCTTGAGCTCAAACGGTCATCTCATCTATTTATGATTCAGCAGTACTCTTATCAATACTGCTAACACGTGATAAAGTTTGATCCTCGTTTTGCTTGGTGATTCAGAGCAAAAATTAAGAGTTAGAAGAGGGGAAATTGGAAATAAATTGATTTCTCTGTTTTAATTGTTTGGTTTTGCAGAAAGGCGAAGCCAAGTAACGAGTAAAATGAGATTAAACTCAAACTAGTTCAAATTATAGTAAATTAGCTAATAGGTTTAGATGTGTGTCACGAGCCAGCCTTCCTTTCATGCCCTGCTTATTGATCACAGCCGTATTGGTCAACTTTTATTGTTTTCTATCTGAAATTGGCCCAAAAAATTACTGTTTCTATCTTAATTACATGCCTAATTCAAATGATGCATATCAGTTTGTATTTATGTCTAGCTGTCTAAAGTTACAATGCTTGAAAGCGTATGGTCTTTCAGTTACACCAAAATTTTGAGCCAATGCAAGCTTCACTCATGTCTTTTTCAGGAGGCAGTAGTCTTGGCTGCCCGGAGAATGCAGGTGCTGCGGGTACATTTTATGATGCTGTTACTCGCAGCCTTACAGTCAACAATCACAACAAATCAACATATACAGAAACCCTTCTCATGGAATTTCCTCAACCATTTTTGACTAATGTCTATATATGTAATCAGGCAAAGGCTTCTGTTCCTTTGCTGTGGAGTCGTGTCCAGGTCAGTAATGTTCATATACTTATTCCTGCATCCACTATAGGAAGCTGGAAATCTGTACGGCTCTTATGCCTTGTCTAATTACCTGATATCTGGAAATTTATACCATCTTGGTGAATATTGCGAAAATGTATCCTTTTGACTTTCTTGCATGACGAGGAATGTATTTAGCCTCGTGGTTTGATGTTCAATCCTTTTTCAGTTAACTTGTTTAGATCAGAAGCTGAAAATTGTTCCCTTCTGGTCTGCTCATATGACATGCGTAATTTTTTTAAATTTTGTTATGGTATGACACGATCCTTTCTTCTTTTCATGTGCGTCTATTTTTCAGCTGCCCGCATACCTTAGCTCTTTGCTTTATTATTTGGCATTATATATACACATCCATCCCCTTCTTGCATTCTTTACCTTGTATGTAAATTCTCCCGTTTGAGACATTTGCGTTCTCTGCATCGATGAAGCACCCATGCATTGGTTCAATTATTATTCGTGCTTGTCCCTAAACAGTTAGAAAATCCATGTCAAGAAAGAAAACCTACTTGGCAGATTATAACGTGTTTCTTTTTCTAACCAAAAACTTCATTAAGATTTAGAATTTAAATTACTTATTTTAGAGTAATGCTGTTCAAGATCACTAGTGTCAACTGGATGACATTAAATTATAAATTCACTTGAATACAATGTCACACAAGTCATTGAACTTATTAAGTGTGGCCATCTAGACCGGTGATCTGGCACCATTGGTGCTAGATATTCCTTATTTTATTTTCTGACATTCCGAACACTAAAAATATTAAAAAAATAAATTTTAGTCAAGAATCTCTATAGAATATGATATGAAACATCTATGAAAAGGGCTTCAATTTCAAGATCGAATCGCAAATTTTGGGTCCAGAATTATTTACTTTAGCATGAAAAGATACAATTAGGGAATATTATCTTGAATAATTTGATCATTTCTGCCAATTAATTAAGTTTCAAATGAATGAGATGAATAAAAAGAATCATTTAAATGAAAGAAGTGCATAAGTTAAAAAAGGAGATAAAAATGTTGTTATTGCAAAGAACATAAAAATGATTGGAACCCATGAGACTATATAATTACTCCTGTCTCAGTTATATTGTTTAATTGTGGACAGTTGCAACTTTAATTATTATTATTTTGAAAGTATAGAGTTTTGAAATGGTCATAGATTCGGTTAATTTAATGTTATTCAAGTGTCAATAAAACTATTGTGAACTCTGAAACTGCAATATCTTAAAGAATCTAATATATTATGTTAGCTAAAAGTGTTGAGTTGAATGATGTTAAACATAGGCTACTTATTTCTTGGAGACAGACCTTCGAAGTATCTGGTAGTTTAAAAAAAATATTCACAGTTACAATATTTTTGCTAATTTGAAAAATTCTTAAAAATCATAGTAAAAACAATTTTTAGCAAACAAATCCTCATCGAGATTGTGTCAGGTCACACACAATGTGTTAGCTTCTAAAGGTGGGTGCTTGCATTTCCAATGAATGACCATTTTGTTATCTTTTTAACTATTTCGAAGCTTCGAACAATCATACCATATAAATATGCCTTCAGATGACATTATTTACCTTTATAAAGATTATATACAGATAAAATAATGGAAATACATGGATAACTTTTTCTGTGTGTATGGGGGAGAGAGATTCAAATAATGATTTTTTATGTTTTCAAAGCTTAAATTTTTTAAGTGCTTTTAAGTTGTGGGTACTACAGAATGTATGGGTAATAAGTGGGTAGTAAGCTGTGGTTCCTACGAAATGTGCGGATGAATAGTATTTAGACCAGTTTAAATTAAAATTTGAGCTTTGACAATCATGCACTAAGAAAGCTAAAATATGAGAAAATGATAATGAGGTTTATAGCATCTAAGAGGAGTGTAATGAAAAATATAGCTCCTGTTTTGGTTCATATTAAAATTTTCATTTTCATTCTTTTACTTATTTTCAATCACATATTCTTCAATAAAATAATATTTTCCATCATATCAATAATTTTTCCTTCCTTTTCAACCACACATTCTCCATCAATCTATTATTTCAAAATATATTCTTCCAAAATAATGTGGCTCAAACACACCCATAGTTATTTTAATATATTATAGATGGTGGTGTAAATTTTTTACATATTTACTTTTGAACCTTGTTACATGTTCCAAAATGGGTTTTGATCTATCTTGTTATAATTGAACGATGGATACTACCAAAGTTTTCCACTCATCAGATCTTAACCTACACAATTGTTGAGTTATGCTCTCGTTCTTTTGAGTTATGTATGCTGGATTTTGAGTAGGTACGAATGCTTTTAGTTTGTGTTCTCAAGAGGAGAGTGGATCATACTAAATGCCTGTTGTGGTTGGGTGGTTGCTAAGGATCCAACTGCTTTAATCTCTCACTAGATGTAGTGATCTACCAAACGGAGTGAAGTAAAAGGATTGACACAACCGACCCCAAATTTATTGGGAACAGGGAGTTTATTGTTGTTGTTGTTTTTGTTGTATGCGTTCTAAATTTTTCGATTATTCTAAACCCTTATGGTGTGTCATCTACTTGCTTTCCATATCTTGGCTATTTGTAGTGTAGTTTGTTCATTTATCTGGAGGTATTGTTCTTTTCATTTTTCTTGCATATCTAATTCTGCCATCTTTCATGATGCATCATAAAGGTTCAAGGAACAATCAGCCTTTTGTGCGGTGGAGTGTTAAGCTTTGGGCTAGCACATTATTCAATGTCAGAATTTGAATTATTGGCAGAAGAGCTGTTAATGGGTGATTCTGTAATCAGAGTAAGTGGATGTCTGATTTTTATTTTTATTTTCCTGCATAATGCCTGTTATCGTTGTTTTCATTATTGAGACTTTGTCACTTGCTAATTTCTAGAGTAAGTGGCAATTCTTCTGTTTCCCTTCTCCATTTAATTTCAATCTCCTTTACATGCCCCTTCTTCTCTTGTTATATGTTTACAACTTTTTACATGGTCATAAAATTGGTAGATTCTTTTGGAGAATAAGAAAGATTGGTTCATTGTTGTTTTCTTTGAACTATATAATGTGGACGTGCTTTCTAGTTATTGATTCTGCTACATACTCATTCCATTTAAATTCAATGACCTCTTTTCTTTTTAATTTTAAAATGTCACGTTACCAAAAATGAATACTTTTATGCTTGCCACCAACTTCTGAGTGGCCTCTTCAATTCCGAAACTAGCCTAACCACGGAAAATATAGATTCAATCTTTTAATTTCCTATGGGTCCACTCGTTTTTGTTCTTCTCTGGAATGAAACTGAATACTGCCCCCATCTCAACAAACCATCAAGTACACAACCATCATCATCCGAACCCCACAACTATAGCCAACCATGTCATCTGGCACTTCCATCACTATATCAAATTAAGAATCCACAGTGCCACTAACATTTAGAACTTTCAGCCTTTCACTGACCATCCGTACCCTTTGTTGTCTTTAAAAACAATGTCAGGTCTATGATTGGCTTGAGGTCTTTTGTGGTACTGCTATTGGTGTTTTGAGGGATTTGGGAGAGGTTGATTTTGGGGATGATGGGAGCCTTTTCCTTTGGGCCTTTTTGCTGATTCTAGTGGTTTTGGGCTGTTGTATCGAAGCATGGTTTTCCTTTTTCCTCCACTTTTTGTGATTTCAATCTCTTCTGTGTGGTTGAGTGCAGCTTATGGAGAGAGGGGGCAAGGGGAGGGGGTTGAAGGTATTGATATATCCCCGTTGATACAGTGAGCTCAGTTGCAGCGAATAAAATCTTCACGAGCTTACTAGCTGTTAGATGGGCGGGGTGGGTTGGGGATGTAGGGTGCTCAATTCAGTCACGCAAAATTGATTGATATCTGTGAAGAGAGAATGAGCATTTTGAAGGCTCATATCTCTATTTCATCATAATCTATGTTCTTGTTCTTGATTAAGTAATATACATACAAAAATATAAAAAAATACTGTTCAAATCCTTCAATTGCCGAGTTTAATTACAAATAGACCAAAAGAGATGCATAATCAGCTTCTTCCTTCATCCATTCCCAGCAATCGTGAAGCAGCAATCTGGGGTTTCCACTTCCTGTTGCACATAAAAATCAGGGGAGCTTATTTGGGTTGTGGTGTGATTTTGGTGATCGCATTTTCTATATTTTGTTCCAGATGCACTTCTTCTCTTGCATGTGCAACCATTCAATCATAATTAATTGTTGTGCATCTATTTATTATCACAATCTCATTTCTGTAGCTTGTACCAGCCTTAAGTTTCTTCATTGTGATGCATTATCTTAGTTAATAATTCTGTATGTGTTTTTCTCATTCCCACTTCCCCCCAGGTTTTTGGAGCTCTTCGCATGTCTGTCAAAATGTTTCTGATGTGGAACTCGCGGATGCTAATAGATGGAGGTGGAGATGAAAATCTCGAGACATCACTACTCGAAGCTAGTAATCTTATAGTTCTCAAGGTGTGCTACTGGCTCTCTGTTTCCAATAAATTCTTGCTCTTGGCCTTCGTACATAACTTGCTTTCTATTTTACTTGCACAGGAGTCATCTCTTATTCATTCAAATGCAAATCTGGAAGTTCAAGGGCAAGGTTTATTAAATTTATCAGGACCTGGTGATTGCATTGAAGCCCAACGTCTTGTATTATCTTTGTTTTATAGCATCAATGTAAGCATAAAATTCCATTTTCATGAAGTGTGATATCATCTGTGAGATTTCTTAGTTCTGGTACATGTATTTGTGGAGAAGGATTCTTTGGTACTGATTAAACAGCAATTCCCCATTATTATTCTAAAAAGACTTGTGCATGACCTCTTTTTCTATTTCAATGACTATTTTGTCTTCACAAGATTCCATAATTTTGGTATTTGTGCTTGCAGAGAAGGATTTTCTGATATACATTCACCAGCAATTCCATTAATCTATTTTAGATCTTAAATGACTAATGCACGACCTTGAAGTTTCTGTGCTTATTGATTGAAGTGTCATCAATGAAATTTCATAGTTTTGGTACACGCACTAGAGAAGGATTATTTCGTATGCATTATCCCTATGCAATTTTATCGTTCAATGTTAGATTGAAATGGATTGTGCATGACCTCTTTCCCGTATCCCTTCTGTTTTGGTTTTACTTATTAATCAAAGGTGCATTTATTTCCAGTTTCTGATCTAATTATTCTATATGGAAAATTTCCAACTTGTTTGGGTTGCAGAAACTTCTTATTTTTCTTCTTAATGCTCAAGTCAGGCTTTCACACGTCAAACTTTGTTCAGAGTCAAGGTGTTCATTGTGCCTGGGCTCTGGAGATATTGGCACCTTTCCTAACCTGTGCATTTACTGAACATTTTGTCTTAAAAATTATGTGATAAAGTTTTAGTTAATGTATGTAATGTGTGGTATGCTTATTTATGTTGTCTTCTTTTGGGTTCTCATATCATCATGAAGATTGGACCTGGATCTGTTCTGCGTGGTCCTTTACAAAATGCCTCGGATAATGCTGTGTAAGTTATGTCTTTTAATTGCTCTGTAATCAAGTCCGAGATGTGCTTCTCTTGACTTTACTGAAGCATGGCATTTGGTGCTTGGTAGGGTGCCAAAACTAAACTGTGATTCACAAGATTGCCCTATTGAACTGCTTCATCCACCTGAGGATTGCAATGTGAATTCTTCTTTGTCGTTTACTCTACAGGTGAACATTTGCTGATACAAAAATCATAAGAATTTGTATTTAGCTATCGATGCTTACTTCCTTGGAACTGTTTCTCCATATTGTCCTGCCCACACTGGTGCAGAGTTGCAAAGATTTTATTGTATTATACTTGTTTGTTCTGCAGATCTGTCGAGTTGAGGATATCCTTGTTGAAGGTTTCATTGAAGGATCTGTTGTTCATTTCCAGAGAGCAAGAGCCATTACTGTGCAATCTTCTGGAATAATAAACACATCTGATAGGGGTATGGTTCCAATCTCTTTGATAAGATCTGTCCCTCTCTGCATTCTAGTTCCCCTTTTCTTTCTTTCTTCCTTGAAATACACAAATCGTAGATACTGGATACTTTTCCATATTATTTATTCATTATTGAATTGTTAGCACTTTCTCTAAATTACTTACTCTGTTAGTTATTGAAAATGCCAGGAGACTAAATGATTATTAATTATTGGCATATTTATAAAATTTCGCCATAATTTGTTTGATTAAAAGATCTATTGACATCTTTCCATACACGTTATAAATGGACACCTACAATTGAATGACATATATTGTGGTTCATACTCCATACACAAAAAAGTTTCATAGACTTAGTTTGACTTCTGTTTTCTGTCCTATGGTACAAAACAAGATTATATATTTTATAGAGTTATCTTTTGGCTCTCGTAAGCGATAAACACACACCCCTAAGAGTAACCTAAAGCTTAGAAAACAAATTTGCTACTGTCAGTTAGAACTAGAGAGGTTCTGCTTCTTTGAATTAACACTAGAAGATGTTTATGCATTGAACTTGTAGAATAGAATAAGTTGGTAGTGGTGCTACTAGATGTTGGTTTTATGAAGTTTAACAATAACCTTTGTCTATAGATATATAAATCTATCAGGAATCTCTCTTATAATCAATACTGTCAAGGAATTTTTAGAAAAAAAGGTATTTACTGCTTAATACAAGGAAATAATAATTTCTAAATGTGGAACGATCTTGGTCTCTGAAGATTTTCTCAATGATAAGAGATTTTTGTTTTGTAAAATATAATTATAAGATCATTGATTGTGTTGAAGACTCTGTAGTCTGCATCCACGAGGTTTAATCATATTTATATTTGTCAATCTAGTTTGTTTTCTATGCAGGCTGCACTGGAGGTGTGGGTCAAGGAAAAGTTTTGAGTAATGGTCTAGGCAGTGGTGGCGGGCATGGTGGTAGAGGTGGGATGGGGTGTTACAATGGAAGCTGCGTTGAGGGTGGCATATCATATGGAGATGCTGATTTGCCTTGTGAATTGGGTAGTGGAAGCGGAAATGATAGCTTGGCCGGTTCAACTGCTGGCGGTGGTATTTTAGGTTAGCTACAGTCTATAAGCTGGTCAATTGCGGTTTCCTCTCTTTTAATGTGGTAACACTGAATTAGTCAATTTGGAAATCATAATTTTGTTCAACTGCTTTTGTCATCTCTTTGCCAGCCCGAAAATTATTGAGTTTAAGTTGGTATTGCTCATTTTCTGTGGGTGAGGATTCTGATATTGGGCTTCTCTTTGATAAAGAGAAGTGCCTTAGATATTTGATGAGAAGTTAAGTTGGTAATGGTGTCATTTTATAATCAATAAATGAGTGGACACTTGAAGGTTAAGAGTTAATTGTAGCACACTAGCAACATCTCGCTTCCTGCATGCATTTATCTTATTTAGCATCACAAGTGTTGTATCTTCAGTGACTTTCTTATTCTCTTATCTCTCTTTTGCAAGCCTACTTAACTGTCTTCAGATGCCCCTTGCAACAACTCTGTCACGTTTTTATATTACATCACCTATCTGCTCTGTTTTCACCTTTTGGGGTTTTCAAGGTCTTCTTCCAATGTGTTATTATAGGGGCGGGGAGTTGTTTAACCTCTGTTTATATCAAATTTGTTTCTGCAAGTTCCAATTTTATTTGTTCAGTTCAAATGCATGCCTTTCTTTTGCTTTCTTTTCCTCTTTCACTTTTTTACTGAAGCCGACATTAACTTCTCCCGTTATTTCCTTCTTGCTACTTTTCCTTTTCCCCATTCCATGCAGTGTTGGGTTCTTCGGCCCATCCTTTGTTCATTTTATCTGTTGAAGGCTCAGTTAGAGCTGATGGAGGTAGTTTTAGGAATAGTCTCCTAAAGAAGAATAGCCTTACAGATGTTGGAAATATTGGACCTGGGGGTGGATCTGGTGGAACTATCTTGTTGTTTTTGCATACTCTGGCTCTCGGTGAATCTGGCGTTTTGTCAAGTGCTGGAGGTGATGGTAGTCGTAGTGGCGGTGGTGGTGGTGGAAGGATTCATTTTCATTGGTCAGACATTTCCACCGGAGATGTATACCAGCCAGTAGCTAGTGTGAAGGGAATCATCCATACACGGTTAGTTTAAATACTTTCTCAACAGTCACAGACAGATTTATCTTGTAGAATTTGTCTTTTGATCACCAATGAATTATGTTATTTTCTGTCTTCTAGATTGATATTAAGCTTTTCTATTTACCTTTCCATCCTCTACACCTGTTTGATGATGATTTTAAATTCCTCATCTTAGATAATCAAATTTTGTTTTTCTGATTTTTCTTATTGAAGAGAAAGAATAGTTGAAAGACTCTGTTTATATAATATGATTTGTCTATCAATAGGATGAATATAAGGTAACTTTAGCTAATTTTCCTGGAAGCACAGAATTTGAAAGTTAGGAAGCAATAAGGGAACTGTCTCTACTTTAGAACTTCAGATGAACTTTGTCTCAGCAATGAGGTATTGAGACCTTTGAAAGAAATAACAGGTTGTAGTCACTTTGTTGTCTATGAGTATATGCATGCATTCATGTGGAAGGATGAAGTAAGTTCAAGAGGGATGTTAGTATTCATTTCAGTAAAATTCAGGTGTGCAGCATACAGTTTCCTGTTACCTAGTCCTTTCATTTGTATCTTCACCTTAATTTGGACTTTGGTCTCTTTCTTTTTATTTTCCTCCCCTTTTGATCATCCATATTGAATGACAAAGTTTATTAGATTGAAGTTATGCCTCAGACATCTGCTTTCTTGTTTTTATTTATTTTTAGGTAATATTGATGCAGGAACAATCCTTTAAGAAAACTTTACTGTCTGCATAGTTACTTTATGTATTAGTTTGCCTTCATAATGTTCCAATATCATTTTTGGATCTATTTTATTTATTTTTTCCTAGGCAGTCAATTAGAAACTTAGGGGAACCTTGAGGCCACTTCCCCACTCCAAGGGGGGTGGTTTCTTTAACAGTTCATCTATGGATATCACGATATGCATGTAGCTAGGATAATGGGAGGCACATTGTAACACTCAAAATCGGCACTTGTTTTTGATGATATATTTTACCTAGCCAGATGTGCATTTTTAGGAAAAAAGGATTTCAGAGTTGTATCTTAGATATTTATATTTACTGGATGATGCTTTGTCAATGCAAAAGCACTTGTTTTTTGTTTGTCTTGGTTGAGGAGTTGGATGAAGCTTTCCTTATTTTGAGTCTTATCTTATTTGTGACTAGCTGATCATTGATTTTGAATTTATAAATGCTACTCACGCGACCTTAGACGTAGTATTAGACTTGCGCCTCTTGACTTTGTTGCTTATAAACCACTAAATAATTCTTTTTTTAAAGTACTGGAATCGAAATTCTTGCAGTTTCTCGTCCAATTATGCAATTTTCTAGTATTTATGGTGACTCAATTTAATGCATTTCAGGATTTGCATTTCTTTTATCTGCAATCCCCACTTCACGTGAATGGATACACGAGTTATGTTAAACCATGTTATATTAGCTTTCTATCTACTATTTTCTGGTTAAGCTTCTCCACTAACTCTAGGTTGCCTGGTTTACCATAGGGGTGGATTGGGTGGCAACCAAAGCCAAACTGGCGAAAATGGAACAGTCAGTGGAAAAGCTTGTCCCATGGGGCTTTATGGAATATTCTGCAAGGTAGTTCACAGTTTAGTCTGTGGTAGTAGTTTTTGTGTATGCTTCAGGTTTTGCATTACTAAACAAGTACTTTTGGTTTGATATCTAAGCTGCAATAGGTTTCCACAATGAACTAGCCTGTCAATTTATTTTAGACTTTGCAATTATTTAAGGATTTACTTCATTTAGAAATTCCCTTTATCAATGCACATTCCTTGTCAGTATCAACCAGTCGTTGCTGGAAACATAATTGGTTTTCGGTCTCCGTGTTTCTGATGTTAATGTTTGTCTTGAATTTCTGCAGGAATGTCCGCCTGGCACTTACAAAAATGTTACGGGATCTTATAGATTCCTGTGTTTTCCATGTCCAAGTTATGAGCTTCCCCATCGTGCTGTTTATATTTATGTCCGAGGTATCTCCTATGGAGTGTCTTATTCGCTTTCTACAGAGTTTTCTTTGATGCAATTTCATTCTTAGAGACATTAGTGTCATCTTTGAATTTTTTCTTTTTTTAATTATGTTGTAATATGTTTTACTATGTCAAATTATACTACTTGATTAGGGCTAGTTGTTTCTGTTTGCCCATGTCAGGTGGCGTTACTGAAACACCTTGTCCTTACAAATGCATTTCTGAGAGATATCACACGCCACATTGTTATACAGCTCTTGAAGAGTTAATATACACATTTGGAGGGCCCTGGTTATTTGGTCTTCTGCTTTTAGGTCTCCTCATTTTGCTAGCATCAGTGCTTAGTGTTGCACGGATGAAATTCATTGGGGGCGATGAGTCACCAGGCCCTGCTCCTACTCAACAGGGTTCTCAAATAGATCACTCCTTTCCGTTCTTGGAGTCACTTAATGAGGTATCTTCTGAAGAACCTTACATGTTTAATTTTGTTAATCTGCTTAGTGATGCTCTTAGTGGGGAAGGGAGGATGCAATCAGTACATCTTCCTAGTGCGCCTCGTGGTGATTTGAAATTGAAAGTTTGATATCATGTCCAACACTCAGGTTTTGGAGACTAACAGAGTTGAAGAATCCCAGAATCACGTGCATAGAATGTATTTTACTGGTCCAAATACATTTAGAGAACCTTGGCATCTTCCTCATACACCTCCTGAACAAGTAAAAGAAATTGTGTAAGTTCCCGCTTCTTTTTCCCCTTTGTAATTGCTAATTATATATGTTGCCACTTTATGGTGAATAATAATGTGCAATGGTAAGCCGCTCATCACAGAACAGTAAGCTTTGCCACCAATTTCTTTCCCATTGACACGAGGTTGGAAACTATGTATCTTTGAACTAACAATCTAATATTATATTGAAATGGCAGATATGAGGGTGCATTTAATGCATTTGTGGATGAGAT
>CAIGRH010096823.1:0-11528 GCA_903798295.1 Fraxinus nigra
GATCAACAATGTTAAGAACTACTCTAATATCTTGATTGAGATATGTTAGCCTTAGTTCCTTCGCTTGCACAATGGCTCCATTATTATTACAATGCAAAAACATGTGATCAACAACATTAGGAATTACTTCAATATCCTGATTGAGATATATGCTATCATAGTTGAGTGCAAGTTCTTTTGTGAAAATAATTATGTAAAATGTTCAAAAAATGAAGGTGAGTTTTAATTTTTTTCACTTAACTAGAAAATTATGTATTTTTTCTTTACTTATATATATCGAGAATGAATTTTTTATATTATGATTACTTCATTTTTGTATTTATGTGCATATAACTTTGATTTCATTTTTTTACAATTTTTTTTTGTTTTTGTATTTTTTGAGTTTGTTTAAATCAAACCTTATTTTTTTAAATACAATGTTTTTTAAAATTTTTTTAATAGTTTTACTTTCGTCGTTGTTTATTAACAAGTCATTTTTTTATTTTTTTAGATGCTTAGTCAATCAAGTTAATTTTATCATATGTTGAATTGCCACAATATTAATTAAAGCAGTAAGTAACAAAAGATTTATTGATGGAGAAAATCATTGACAGGGTGAAAACTCCGGGACCAACCTAGTAACTTTCACTATAGACAATAAGAACTTAAAGTATGATCAAACTTGGAAAAACTCACTAAACTCACTGATCTAATTCCGCAATCTCCAAGACCCGTTAGAACGTGATTCACTCATACCTGCTCTCAATTTTCTGAAATCGTCCATTTTTTGTGAATCACCAAAAACACCTTATTCTTGTACTCTTCTTGTACCCATGGTCTAACCTCCCCCAATCTTTAACAACCTCAAAAACTTATTGAGAAAGTACCTTCCTAATTATATCTAGGAAGTAAGTGTTTTGAATTATTTGACTTTAATATTTTTCCCAACTTATGGTTCATTGATCTCAGGAATTAAAGGTTTATCTCAATATTTGGATGTGTTTTTAGATCTTAAAATAATGTATGAAGAAGTAATATAAATATCAACCACCCAAAAAAACTTAATGGACATTAGATATTTATAATAAGAGGTATTTAGGTAATATATGATAGATAGAACTCGTGAAAAATGCAAACTAGGATTCTCGAAAAACATCATCGCCCGAGCTCTAAGCTAGCTATAGGCAAGCGAGAAGTGGCTCAAGCGATAGGTGGGCGACATGATTCTACTTTTATCGCTCGAGTATCAACTAGGTGATAGGCTAGTAGAAATTCGGCTACTTTTTCTCCTTATTTCATACTCAAATCAAAAGACTCATAATTCATCTATACAACCCTCCGAAAGATTCATTGACTTTTACAACTCTTTTATAACAATTATATTCTTTTATAATAATTATTTTGTCTAAAGAATTGTCAATACAACACAAATCCTAACAATATCCCCCTTCTATATTGTGTGACAAAACTATGGAGTACAAGTCAATGATGTAAAAACAAACTAATCTACCCAACTTCAACTCAAATTGAATGTCCGTCTCTTGTATTTCTTGAAACCTGTTTTCTAAAAATCAACAACTCAAATACCAAATGCAAAAGCACGTGATACATGAAATATAATAATTGAAACAAACTATCATAAATATGCTAGTTAGATTGAGAAGCAATATTAATTTTAATCAAAATACCAACTGAAATATTAATATCACAAAACATCGAAACTCAAAAAGCTAAACAATTTAAATGTTGAATGATCATCTCCCCCTTATTTATGCCTATCTCATCATCTTCTATATCTTCCCATTTTTGTTACAAATGATGAAGAAATCTATAACAACAATATATAATATCTCAAGAATGCAGTTGATAGGATGCATAAGCATAATCAATGATCGGTAAACTTTCCAACATACTCAATTCAAGTCTAAATGGAGTAAATTATATAAGTGACTCATGTGTATTAAGTGCCACTAATGCCTTGTGATCAAGATTTCAAATCTTAAATTTGTGAGAAACGATATATTAAATATCACTATTAAATAAGTTTATTCCTCTACTAATGGAATTCAAACCAATAATGCATATTAGGAATTATAAATAAAGCTTAGTTTTTGTTTATATATTTTTTTCTTCCACTAGCTTTGATCATATATACATTTTCGCACAATTTATATTTTTCTTTATAATCTCATCATTTTCCTTCAATTCTTCACATCTTATGTGAAGACTCTTTTTCATTAAGCGATTAAAATGATCTATGTAACGAGTTTTAGACTGATGACTCCAAGTCAGTTGACCATAGGGTATCAGGTTATGAGAAACCCCTCGAATTTAATTGCTCGAGTTAAATAGGCTTTGAAAAAGAGTATAAGATGAACCATTTTTTATTTAATTTAAGGCGATATACTAAAGTTTAGGTCTACTAAATTTAGGTTCATCGATGTTCAAAGTCACCTTACCAACAGACGACGGTCATCCCAAACCTTACAAATGTGGTCAAAACTTACTCACAAGATCATAGCGTGCGCAGTGCACATGGTATATGAAGAAACCAATATAGCAAATCAATTAAACTCATACTTGGTCACAACACACATGTTCAAGTAAATCATATATCATATTGTAATAAAAAAATTCTCTTTTTTTATATTTCAAATTTTTAAGATTTAAAAAAAAAATCAAACTACCTAAAAAATGAGAAGCATGCAATAATGAATAAATCACAATTAATAATCACACACATGCATCAACGTCACATAATCAATTAAGTATACAAATGTTCTTACCTTTAAGAGCATTATGATCAATTTCAAAAAAATTCAAATCGCGATTTTTCATCGAAACTTGTCTAGTTAAAGATTTATTTTGCGTTGACTGTGTCATTAACTCGATCAAATGACTTACTTAATTAGTGAGGAAGTCAATCTAACCATCAAAATCCTAATTTTTAACTCTAGTGAAATTCTGATTTATATTCATATTCATGAATTTATGACTTATATGCAGTATATGTCCTAACTCACCACAATTGAAACAAGTAGAGATAAACTTAGGTCCAAAGTTATGTGGTCGATGATATTTATTCCTAGGTTGGTTGGTCATACGCTGTCTAATAGACCTTTGTCCTACGATACCCTTATTTTTTAATTTAAGATTAGGAACATACATATGTTGGTTGGTTGTAGGAATAGCATCCCCTTTTCCCAACATACTTGTTCAACCCTAAAAGACTGTTCAGTTTCCGAGATCCATTAGAGAAAGCAAACAGTTGAGACTTTGAATATCAAATTCACTCAGAAGGTTCTTAACCTGGTTTCTAATTTATCATTCTCAATAGTCAGCTCACTAACTTTCCTAGAGGACTTCTCAAGTCCCACCTGTAAGATCCTTAATCTTAGACTTTAGGGATTGATTCACAGTCTCTAATTTATTGAGGCACAAGGTAGACTCTTGAATGTTAGCTACAAGTTTCTCTCTAATAGCTCAAATTCATAGACTTTTTAAGCACAACATTATTCACCTTCTTAATTTTAAGACTCTCTTCAAATAATTTTTAATAAGCCTCACGAATCTCTGCATCATCTTCCTCACCACTATATACTTCTTCAACCTTCTTACTATCCTTACTACTTTTAATCCTAGCAAAGAAGGTTGTTAACTTTCCACTCTCCTCATGTGTGGACATCTCACTTTGATTATCTAAGCTAAACTCGTCATCAGCGAGAGTTGCATTCATAGTTTTACCTCGATTTATCTTACCATTGGGGCACTCACTTCTATAGTGTCCAAAACCTTAACACTAATGACATCTCACAACTTAGATCTCTTTCTAAGCTCACTGGAATCATCTCAGTGTCTCTCTTTAGTTTTCTTATTATTTCTATACATTTTTTTGAAAATTCTTAACAAAGTATGCTATTTCCTTATCATTAAGTGATTTCAAATAAGAAGAATCATACTTTTCTTCCCTAACAGTGTTCATAGCTATAGTTTCTTCTTAGATTGAGATATACCGAGTATATAAGTTTGGAGAGATCCAACCAATATTTCAATCTTAATAGCACATAGATCATTGCTCTCCTTGATAGACTAACTTTAGGCCTAAATCTCTCGAGTAAAGATCTCGGGATTTTTCTGACAATCTTAGGCTCGGGATTTCTCTCACCTAGGTTAAAGTTAGAATTAACTATGTCGTTCAAACTTGCATGGAAGTCATCGAAGGTCTCATCATCCTAATTTTTTCAAACCTAGTGGTCAATATTTGTAATTTAGAATTCTTAATAGCCTATGTTCTCTCATGTGTGGTCTGTAAAATATCTCAAACTTCTTTAGCAACCTCACACATAGACACACACCTAAATTCTTCATGTGATACAGATATAAATAGAGCATGAAACCCTTTACTATTGCAATTACACTCATCTAAATCTTTTTTGGGCTAAGTTGAAATATCAATGGGGATAGATACACCTACAACTATAGTAGATGAGGGTGGTCCAACCATTACGCTCAACCAAAGACTAAGTTGAAATATCAACAGGGATAAATACACCTACAACTACGCTAAACCAAATAAGCTTATTCATAGATTTCAGGAATACTCTCATTCTAACTTTCCAATAGGCATAGTTATTGCCACCAAAATATGGCGGAATAGACAATGAACTACTCATATAGAAAATTAGGGTTAGGAACCGAATTTGGGTTTTGATACCACTTGAAAGTTACTAGTTCGATCATAAAATCATTTAATATGTGAATAACGCGAAATTAAAGATTATCAATTAAAAACGACAAGTCACTTTTTAATTGTTCTACATGTTTACTCAATCAAATCAATTTTATCCTAAATTGAATTGCCACAATATTAATAAAAGCAGTAAATAACACAAGAATTGTTGACGGAGAAAACATTTAACTAGTTAAAAACTCTGGGACCAAGTCAATAACTTTCACTATAGACAATAAGACTTATATTATGATCGAGTCTCGAAAAATTCAGTAGACTCATTGATCTAATTTGTACAATCTTCAAGACACGTTGAAGCGTGCTTCACTTACATTTGCTCTCGATTTTCTGGAATTGTATATCTCCTATGGATCATCAAGAACACTTTGTTCTTGTACTCTTTCTGTGCTTGCGGTCCAACCTCTCTCAATTTTCAAAAACCTCTAAAAGCCATTGAGAAAGTTCATTTCTAATTATATTTAGAAAGTAGGTGTTTTGGATTGTGTGACTTTAATATTTTTCCAACTCGTGGTTGATTGATCTCAAGAATCAAATATTTAATCTCAATGGTTGGATATGTTATTGTATCTTGGAATAATGTTATGAAGAAGTAATATAATATCAATCACCCACCCACAAAAACGTAATGTGCATTGGGTATTTAAAATAAGAGGTATTTACGTAGTATACGATAGATAGAACTTTTGAAAAAAGTAAATTAGGATTTCTCGAAAAACGCCATCGCTTGAGCGCCAGACTGTCGACATGTGAGCAAGAGGTGTATCACTTGAGTGATAGGCTGGCGACAATGTTTTTGCTTTTTTCGCTCAAACATTAGCTATGTGACAACCTAGCGTAAATTTGACGACTCTTTCTCTTTGTTCCATACTCCAACCAAAAGACTCCGGTTCATCAATACAATCCTCCAAAAGTTTCATTGACTTTTACAACTCTTTTATGACATTCATATTCTTTTATAGTAATCATTTTATCTAAATAATTGCCAATACAACATAAATCCTAACAACAATCATTGTATAATCTAGGTCCATTGATAGATTAACAACTGTGATAGCCACATTATCAAAAGAATAATGTTATTTATAATAAAGATTATCTGTAGTTTCCCTATGTGGTATATACACGACAATTTGTCCTTTGACGTATGAAATGATAAAAAACTATTGCATTAATACATTAAGTAACAAATTATCATGTGTATGCCACGTATGATGATTACCAATATTTTTCGCTATGAATAATATTACTCTTATCAAAATCGCATTAATTTATAAAATATATTGATGGATGGAAACAATATTAAAGATACATCTAATTCTATTTAGAAACAGTAATGATAAATGATTCTTGTATTTTTTATTTAGCTTCGGCTTGTCTACTATTTTTCAATTTTTTTTATACTCATTTCTACAACACATTCTAAAAATAAAATATTTTGTACGTAAACTTAAAATATTTACTTGATTTTTAACAATATACTCTTCAAAAAATCACCATTTTAAAAACGTAATTTTTTCCATTTTTTAATGAACATCAAAAGGGATTTAGTTTAATTGAATTCATCTTATAAGCCAATTAAATGGATTGCTAATAATATTTGATTTGAAATAGATTGAGTAATTTAAGTTAAATGACTATTGAGAAAGATTCGTCCCTATGATTTTTAGGATTAAATTAATTACACGCACTTGGTGTATATTAAGCTTGACGTTTTAAGTGTCAAAATTTGTATCATTGATTATTTAAAGTGTTGTAAAGAACAAAATTTTAAAAAACGTCACATCACGAAAATGTCAAACTAATAAAATTTAATGTACACATAACTTGATTGTTTTTTTTAAAGCCACCAAACAACTTATCAAATTTGTACATGTTTGATGTTCAAGAAGTGCTTAGATTAGACATTTGAAAATCAAGAACCTATTTGGTGAAGCTAAAAAGCATATTAACATTGAAAATATGATCGTTATTGAATCTCACTCGTCTAATAAAAGTCAACAATAACTATTAATTTTTTAATTTTAATCCGATTTTAATCTATGTCAAACTCACTCCAAGAATAATGTTATTCATTCTCACTTGGGTTGAACCTTAGTCTACATGATAATTATATGACATTAAATGATAAATTTATTTAAAGACAAAATCACATGACTTTAATGTCATGTAATTGACACGTGGGGTTAAACCCAAAGATGAATGGCATTGTTCGAAAATATGACTCCAATCAATGCAATTTGCAGAAATAATTGCCCCAATCCTCAATGACCATTCTCCGCCTCCAATGTACAAATCGTTCTTGTTGATTTGACCTCTGTCCTCAATTTTCAACGGCCTAATCTAATAATTCTTTCTAAATTAAATAAAATAAATTTCTCCATTTTTTGTGTAAATCTCCCATTCGATTTTCAGAATGAATAATCATCACTTGTATTCATTCGACGAGAATTGCTGGTCTGATCTGATTGATTACAGCAACCTGTTAAACGACGTCGAGCCGATCGATCTTTCGTGGAACCTTCAACCACACACCCAAAGGTATCGATTCGCCTCCCAAAGTAATCAATTTTTATCTTTTTTTAATGCTTTTATTTCTTTGGGTTTACCGAAATTCTTGGGCTATGAAAATTCAATCTTAACTTGTAAACGCAATTTTTTTTTTTTTTTTTGATATTTTAAATATTAGATTGAAATTCGATTATTTTAGTAACGGAAAATTTTGATGCAACAGGGTGTTTTAATGAAATTTTATTTTATTTTTTGGTAATTGTATTTGATAATTCTGCAAAATGTGGGATTTAAATTTATGGGCTCTATTTGAAACTTGAAAATGCAAGTAAAAAAGAAAAGAAAATTTTCTTTCTTCTTTTTTCATGTTAAACATGAAAATTGACATTAGAGTTTATATCAATAGCAAGAACAATGTCAAATTTTCAGGCAGTTTCACTTAATGCTGTAGAAGGTTGGATTGGCTTGAAATATGATAACAGATGGAACTAATTACTCTAAATCTTATTTGGTTAAATATTTCATGCTTTTGAATTTATTTGCAAATGTAGATTTTTCACAAAATGTCAGAATATGATTGACCATTTTGTTGCAGTACTGCGGTGGGAGTAGATGTCTCTCTTTGTGGAACTATATCACAAGGAAGTGAATGTGCAGAAAAAGAATGCCCGAGAAACAGGTAATTATGAAGACATTTTCCTTTTCTATTTTGAGGGAAGCTCATATATTCACGTTTTGATATTCGTGAAGGCCTCAATCTTTGTATGCTATTTGAGGGAAATAATAGTGAGCTGATATTAAAATTGCAGCTAACATATGGAAATGAGGGGTTTGAATAGATTTGAAACTTTAGACCATCGGTTTTATCAATTAATTTACTGCTGAATCTATAACCCTGAAAGAAATGATTTCCACAGTTCTTTTAGTCCAACTTGAAACCATTTCGAAATATTTAGCATACTCGATCAATAGTCATTTATCAATATACTGTAATCTTTATTATCTTAGCTAAAATAACTCAATTTTTTGAATGTTGAGTGGAATAATTTTGAATTAGTGTTGTATGTGCATGTTGATGAATATGTGTAAGAATGTTCTAGTTTATCTGGGTTTATCTTTTAACCCTACGTAAAGAGGCATTTAGTTGATATGCACAAGTTATAATATTGAAAAAATATTAAATAGATTGGACCTCGATCAAATGGAAGTTTGGTAATTTAGTAGAGATGCTTTAAGAAATATCTTGCTTTCATAATAGTACGTGTAAAAAGTTTGATTGATTAATTATAGCATCTTCATCCTACATAATTGTGAATATGGGAAGCTCAATCGATTTCGAGAATCGAGACTAGACTCAAGGATCAAATTACTCGTATGCTTCTAGTTTTGTATTATATTTAGACAAATCACCCATTCTTGTTGTATTTGGAGACCTTATTATTGTGGAAAATTAGAATAGATTTAAGGGAGATATGTGTCATCGTTTTTCTTGCTTCAAAGTAAAGTTTGCTTCCTCTTCTATTCTTGACCTGTTGTGGCACTATACAGGAAACACGGTGATCTGTGCAGAGGAGTTGGAACTAAAGCATGTCGTGAGAGAATGAGGAGAGAAAAATTGAACGACAGGTAGTCTTATAAGTTTATACTAGATGTTTCTCGTGTTTGCTAGTTTTATTATGTGTGGTGCCTCAAAATGCCTGAATTGTTGTTCTATGCAGCTGACGTGTTTATGTTACCCTTATTAACATCTGTATAATGTAATTTTGAATGAATGCAGACCACTGTATATTAAATGCAGTTTATTGAAAGAAAATGAGATAACCTTTGGTGCTTTGGATGTCTAAAGGTTACTTTCAGAAAACGAGAATCAATATAAATGTCAGTGGTTTTTCCCATGTAACATTTTTATCCTCCATGCAGGTTCTCAGAATTGTGTGCTATTCTGGAACTGGGCAGACCCATGAAAATTGACAAATTGGCCATACTTGGTGATGCCATCAGAGTTTTGAACCAACTAAAAACTGAATCTGAGGAGTATAAAGAGATGAATGAAAAGCTTTTGGAAGAGATCAGGATATTGAAGGTTGGACAGGATATATATTCAGATAAATTGATAAAGCCTTTGTTTGTTTTTTGTTTTTGTGGGTATGCTGGGAATCTAGTGCATTTGATAAATCCACAGCTTGGTTTATAGGTCTTGTATATGTTGGGTTATCATGATGATTCATACATTATATTATCGATTTAAGATTCCTACCTTTTATAAAAGGAAGGCTAGTCATAACGGCCCTTTTTTTAAAGCCAGGGTAATGAGAAATTGAATGTTTCTTTCGTAGGTCCAAATGAAGCTGCCAGAGAATTGTCTTTTTGAGATTTTTCTTGACATCTCATTCCTCGACGATTGTGCCATTTTAAACACAGAAATTGGTTACAACATATTTCATCAAATGTTTCTTGCAATTACTTGAAAGAGCTCACCAAAAACTTCTATTTGTTCTTATTTACTTAATATTGTTTAGGAGTTCTCTTCCGATTTGTTAATTACCCTTCTTTTATTACCATGAAAATAATATAGAAAGAAAAAACCTCCCTTCACGACTAATTTTTTAAGGACCTTGCTACATGTACTGGGGGAATCCCCTTACATGGCCAGGGAGACACTTACCCCTGGCACTTGTACAGGGGGAAATCCCCTGTAGAAGTGGAATTACATATTTTTTAATCATTTAGTCAAAAGAAGATTACTTACCTCTATGGCCATTAAAATATAGAGTTAAAAACAAGAAATGTTCCTCTCTCAAGAGAACAAATTAGTCTTTATTAACATATTTCAATAGTTGTTCTAGACAATGTTTCAAGTTTAAAAGTAATATAACAATTATATGCTGTGCATGAAGTTGTGCCCCCCGACCAGCAAAGAAAATCTAAGTGATACTTTGAACTTAACCTTTATTCATTTTATACATTTTCAAAGATCTTTTTCATGCTTGTGATTTCACCTTTGTTCTAAAACAGGCAGAGAAGAATGAACTTCATGACGAGAAACTTGTACTGAGAGCAAACAAGGAAAGGATGGAGCAGCAATTGAAAGCCATGCCACTTCCAGCTGCTGGGTTCATGCCAGCACATCCACCAGTATATCAGGGCGGGTCAAACAAGATGCAGATGTATCCAGGCTACAGTTTTGTCCCAATGTGGCAGTATCTCCCGCCATCTAACCGTGATACTTCTCAAGATCATAACCTCAGGCCTCCTGCTGCTTGATTCTTTCATAAGTAAGTTGCAGGTTGCAGCTTGTAAAGAATCTTTATTGTGCATTGCTGTCTACGGTGTTGTAAATATCATTTTCTGGCCAATATCTTTGATATTGTCGTAATTTCTTTAGTTTGAGTACTGGATGAATCACTAGCAATTAATTAGAAGGGAATTGGATAACATTTATTGACCAAATCTTCAGTTTAATACCCCAAGTTTAGTTGTCATTTTTCAGTGTAGATGCTAGAGCATTAGCAATTCTTTGATGTTGAAATGGCCACTAGTTGGGTTATACCGAGGCAAACCTGCGTACTGAACCTACTGCTTTGTTAAATTTTTTCAGTCAAAATTTATGTTTTTTTGGTCTGCCTTGTTCGACCTGCACAGGACGGTGGACCATAGTGCCAAGCGCAACAAGACCCGCCAATTCAGTCCACTACTTCACTTGTGACACCAATATATCCATGTTAGTGATGGCAAAAAAAAAACCCGCCCTGCTCCGCCCCTTCTTTGACAAGGCATATACATCCATGACGGAGAGCACAAAGCTCGCCTCTATATTACCTGCAATCCCATGGAGGGTATTAAGTAGCTGGAACAATGATATAAATTGAGGATAATTATGAGTTTTTATGGCAAAAAGCAACTTGGATAACAAATTGTAAGATTATCGTCAATGGTAACGACATTTTAATGTGTTTAAAGCATATTCGCATAAATTTTCCTTGGCAGATCATAGCCAATGATTTAAAAATACCGTTCTATCTTGAGAAATGTAGCTGCTAAGAGAATTGATTTTTAGGAAACCTTATAATTTTCACTGATTCGATTCTTATTTACATGTTCGGGCTATGTGCTAACAATATCTATAGACAACAAAATGCATGATCATGAATCTATCTCTTCATTTCAGAAACCAAATTTTCGATATGATATGATACGGAAATTAAGATGTGTTGGGTATTCCCTCACGTGAGGGAGCCCATTAAATAAATGGTTAGTGGGCTTTTCTTTCCTTTGGCCCAAAACCAATTTA
>CAIGRH010096831.1:0-10783 GCA_903798295.1 Fraxinus nigra
TTTTTTTTTTGACAATTGGAATAAATTCTAGACCCAATGGTAGAAAACATTATCACTTTAATGGACAATTTTCATAAAAATGAAGTCAAATGGACACCAAACTTTCAACATTTTCCATGAAAAATTATACCAATTAAACACATTTAATTACAATTCCTGGTAAAAGATTTTCTAGGAAAATCAATTCTTTGTAAAATATTTTATTTCCACCTTTTTTTCATCCTTGCAATTAAACGGACCCTAAAGTTAATTTGCAGCAATCCAACAAAGTACCAATTAAGCCGCAAATATATTTCTTTTATTTTGCCAAACAAAACAGCTGGCAAAGTTGAATAGACAACTCATTTTGGTCCAACACACCACCACCATGGTCCTGTCTCCATCAGGATTTAATCAGAACACAATGGGCAAAAGCTAGACCCCAAGATCGGTGGTTAATGTGATATTGTAGGGTGTAGACAAAAGGTTGACGTTATGGTGACCGCCGGAGGTAATGGAGGTTTCGGCAGTAGTTGAGACTCAAAAGTGTAGCCTATTTATCCTTTTCTTGGTAATAGGGCTATTTGATTATTGTGGCTTGATTCTTTTTCTTGAACTATACCGATTCTTAGAGAAGTATGGAGCACTTGCCGGGCTTTGTTTGAAAGAAAACAAGAAGAAGATGGTGGGTTTTTTGGCTGATGTCAACATTGAACAAGTGAGCTTTCATGGAGTCGAAGCTTGACATATTTCTTCATTTTCATTTGTTCCATCCAAACATATCCGGTTGACCATTTTTCTTTTACCAAATGCTTCACAACAGGGACAAATAATGGCCTCTTCTCTTCTTTTTTGATGGGTTTTTTACTGCTTCAAACACAAACCGGTGGTTTTATGTAGGAAGTGTAAAAAGGGATTATCAATCTATAACTTTATGAAACCCTAATTACATGCATATAATTCTTCATGTTGAAATTAATGAGAATGTCAAAAGCAGAAGCATAGCTTAATCAATGGATGTGTAATTGATTCTTTGAATGAGTTATTATCAATATATAACTTTATCAAACTCTAATTACATGCATATAATTTTTAATGTTGAAATCAATGAGAATGTCAAAAGTAAAAGCATACATTGATTCATAGATGTGTGATTGATTGTTTGAATGAGTTATGATCTTCCAAATTAATACGTAACTTTCTCTTGAATTTTCTCTCTGTTGATGGAGATGCAGAGAAATGAAAACCACATTCAATTTGGGGGCCATAACCCCAAGATAAATAATAACTGAATATGCAGTTATTATCTTTCGATTTTTATAAATTGGCCCTTCATCAATTTAAATAACTGTTATGGTCTTTACACTTTAATTCCATAACATTTAATACGCATTAGTCCAAAATGAGCTTTAATGGATCACTTTATTAACTAATCTTTAAATAATAGCACACACATTTAATATATTACATGTGTGGCCACATATGTTGGAATTTTCGAACATTTCCATCTTTGTGAACTTGGACCAAAGAGTGGTAGAGAAATTCCTTTTTATTTTCGAAATTTTTCGACCAATTTCTCCATTTTCAAGGAAAAATCCTATATGCTTGTTTGCTTCCAAAGAAATTTTATCATCCCTCTTTCCAGCAGAACTTTTCTTCCTTTAATGGGCTGGCTTCTTCAAGTTCTGGTTTCTATCTTTGCTACTTAGGTAGAGAAAATTCTCTAAAAATTATTTATTTTTGATGACTTTCTGAATGTGGGGAGAACATCATTAATTCATCGTTTTTCAAAAATGGCGTCAATTTATTGATCTAAAAAAATGCACCAACAGAATTTCGACCACCGTCTCTTCACGTAAATATTACCTACACACGGAATACCCCGTTAGAAGGTAAAGATCGCTGATCCAAAAAATAGTTTGAGCGACTGTTTGCACTCAGACGAAAGAAAGATGAGTGCAACAAATGAGAGGGAATTTGACTAGACTTCGAGAACACACCTTCTTGTGAATGAAACTTTGGATGTGTTTATGACACATTATTTTGAAAGAATGTATTCTAGAATGATAGATTGATGGAGAATGTGTGGCAGAAAAAGAAGGAAAAATTATTGATGTGACGGAAAATATTATTTTATTGAAAAATGTGTAGTTGAAAATTAGTAGAAGAGTGGGAACGAAAATTTTAATGTGTACCAAATAAGGGATATATATCATTATGTACATATAGCACACTGATAATTACATTATTAAGCATTTGTGTTTATCTTAAAAAATTCAAATCGGAGGGGGTCCGGGTGGGAGTGGCAAAAAGAAAGTGGGGAAGTTCTAATTTTTTTTAGTTGGTTGGTGAAATTTTGATTCAATTATATTTTACCACATTTGTTAGTAAATATATTTGTAATTCGTGATGCACATGTAGCATAATCAAACATTGGAAAAGGGTAAATACACCACAATTGTACTTCTTTTTAAAAACAAATAATTAAGATGGGTTTTAATTGTAAAATATTGTGAACAAATATGTTTGGTGAAGGTGCGGTAATAAAGCCACGTAATAAATATAAATTATGGAGGCTACACAGTTATCTTTACAAAAATTTAAGAAAAATAAATCCACTCTTAACATAAGGTTTTCATTTTGTCATTCTCTACTTATCCTTATATTCTTTTCTTAATTGTATCTTTTCTTTATTTTACTTTCCAAATTATAAATTGTTTTAGTTCTAAAAGTTTATGGTGCATTTGATTTGCTATTTTCAATTTTTAGCTTTTGCAAAATACTAAAAAGGTATTCGGTCAGGATAAATTTATAACATAAAACTCCCGCATTTTTGACATTTTGAGTGTTTTCAGTTAAAATTCTGAAAACATGAAAAGAGTTTTAAGCAAGATTTTATTTAAATTTTGAAAATAAAATTTATAAAATTTAATTTTTAAAAAAATCAAGATAAATAAATTCAAAAATTAAAAAACATTTAAAAAGTAAAAGAAATTACAAATAATAAATAAAAATAGTTCAAGCTCTTAATGATTATTTACATAAAAATTTTAAAAAGGATATTTAAGTAAACACAAATAACATAGATGAAAGTACTCTCAGTCTACATCATTAATTTTTATTTCATATATGCTAAAAATGAGTAATTATTTATTTTTATTTTACTTTTGTAGAGAGAAAAATATTGTAAGATTCACTAACTTTAAAATGTGTATTACATGATAGTATATTAATGTAAAATTATTCTATTTACCGAATAATTAAATTTCATTGTATAAAATGTCAAAATAATTTTTCAAAATTTCAAACCAAACGCATTTTCCAGTTTTCCGTTTTAAAAAATAATTTTTCAAAATGAAACCAAATGCGTTCTTAAAAATCTTAAAACAAATCCTCAAAATAGAAAATTGAAAATGAATTTAAAATTGAAAACTGAAATCTAAAAACATTAACTAAACGGACCCTTGTATTTTTATCTTTCTGTACAGAATGATGGTTTCCTAATTATATTTTTAAGAGTTTTTATTTCTCATTAAAAAGATGAAAAATATTAAAATTGGTTAAATATATATTATAAAAATAATCTATAACAAATCTAAAACTCATTCTTTCAAAATTTTTTTTTTTCCAAACTCATTTTTAACCACACATTATTCCAATAAAATGATTTTACATGTAAACCCAAAAATCTTCCAACTTTTTAATAACGTATTCTTCAAAATATCACTATTACAAAATTTAATCTCCTAAAAATAAGGCTCTAACAAACCCTTAATTTTAGTGGTGCACCAATTTATGCAATTTTTGTAACATCTTCAATAGCATTATAAATTTGTCCGATAATTTATATCCATTCCTCCAATTTTCCTCAAAAATCCTCAGACCGTCAATTGTACCGCAATAGCCAATGATGAAACATGACCCAAATCAAAACAAAATATTCAGACTAATATAGAAAAACGGGATTGATCTCGTATATCTTGTTTACCGGTGAGATGACAATCCTGTATAGAAAAATATGGACAATGGGTAAAAAAAATGGTATCACCATTTCCAAGTAAAGAAAGTGAACAAATACAGTAATTTGTAACTCATAAAATTTAGTGAACAAATACATTAAATTGGCCATAAGACATCATAACCTAGAATCGAAGAAAAATGTTGTTTGTAAAATGGATTTGAGTGATTACTTTAATAAATCAAACTTATCAACCTTACAAAAATTGGATAGAATAATGGCAAGAAATTGAGTAATAAACACCCAGAGAAATGGATATTAAAACGTCAATGAAAATAGACAAGGTAACACTAAGAAAATGAATACAAAGTCGAGACAAGAGTTGAACTCTTTGTTATTATGCCGGTTTCTCCCCACAACGGTTCTTACGGATGAGGAAATCAACTCCCAAAATATAATGACCACCTTCTTGTGTTTGTGGCACTCCAAAATACAAGAACAACGAACAAAATACGATTTTTGTACTCATTTCGAATGAAATAAAAACAGATTTTTATGTAGAATTTCGGCTAAGGAGATATAAATTTTATATTATGTTATGATTGCATATGATTGGAATGGGTTAAAGGACATCAAAATGGTCTTATTTATAGATGACAAGAGGAGGTGAGTTTTCAGCGACGAAAAAGAGAGTCTATCACTCACCGATGCTATAACTCGAGCGACAATCTTAGGTGCAAAAAATTCAATTTTTTCCTCCAACTTTGAACTACAATTTCTCATTCATCTGAAATTGGTTTTGACATTCCAAATATACCACGAGGATCTACTCAATGAGTAGAACAAGTTAATCTATTTATTTCCATAATTTGAATATCAGATTAAGTTTGAATATTTGGCCGAAGTTGACACGAAAGTCACTTTTCACACTTTATAGTTTCATACTTGACCATATTTTCTTCTCTTTTAAACCAAGTTCCAATAATCCCTTACACGAATGAAAATTCCACAAAATGAAAATGATATGCAAACTCTAACAAAAGGTGTACATACGACAAGCTATAACATCATAATAAGTGGCTTTGAACATTCCATAGTCGAATATAATCAAATTTACTAGGCTAATAATGAACGTGTCTTGAACTATTTACTGTTCGTGTAAATCAAAAGAATTTTAACAAGACCATAACTCATCTAGCAATTTCAACTCTCATAGTAGTATTCATTTTGGCCTTGAACAACTCTTGATTTCATAAGTGTTTTAAGAGAATTTAAACCTCAAATTGTTGTAGAAGTGAGCCATTTCACACTTGCATTTGTGATTTCCTATATTATCGTGTCATTCATCTCTTGGCTACTTCCGAAATATATGAGTCGTTAAATTATACAGTTATCCTTATACATTTTTATTCTAGCACTTTAAGTCTATAGGAATGGGAATAAGTGTTTTACCCTGAATCTTCATAACGTTGTTGGTCCATTGAATCAAGATCTTGAGATTTTCAATCTATAAGGTTGGGTTTTCGCTATGGTAATTTTAATCGATATGCTTTGGCACATTCCCCTCGAAAGATGGTATATTTGATCTCTTGGTAGTCATTTCGTCAAAGGATCCGCTGTGTTTTCCTTTGATTTAAAATAATTAATTGAGATTATACCATTCGATATCAATTATTTATTGGTCTTATGTCTCCGGTGAATATATCGAGATTTACAATTATACATAATATTTTATGCCATTACAATTGCCGATTGATTATCTGAGGTAAATGTATATTAGCCGCAGGTACCGATTTTTCTCAACATGGAATATTCTCGAGAAAATTACAAAGTCATTCTATTTCTTCTCCAATTTTATCTAATGCAATAAACTAATTCCATTGTGGATTGAGCTATACAAGTCTACTTATATGATTTTAGGACACAGCTCCGCTTTCAATGGTAAATACGTAACCACATGTAGACTTGGAATCCTTTGTGTCGATATCCTATTCACATCGATATATCCTTCTAACACTGTAGGATATGTTGAGTAGTGTAATCCATAATCAACCATGTGTTTTAAGTATTAAAGAACTTGGGTTAGTGCCTTCCAATGTTCATTACTTGGATTACTTGTAAATCTACTCAACTTGTTAATTGCATATGCTATATCCGAACGCGTGCAATTGGGTGTATATCAAACTGCCTATAATGCTTGAATATTTTAATTGAGATACGAGATCACCAATATTTTTTGGCTGAGTGTAAACTTAAGTCTATTGGTATATTGACTAGTTTATTGTCATACGCCTAAACTTTTTAAGTATAGTTCAATATAATGCGATTGAGACAACATTCGAGTTATTTTCCATGATTAACATATCATCAATATATAGACATATGATCACGTATTCGTTAGGTGTATTTTTTTATGTAGTTACAACAATTTCTTCTCATTTCTCGGAGCAACAAACTATTCAGGTTGTTCCATATATATTTCTTTTTTCTAATTCACCATTTACAAATGCAATTTTAACATCCATTTGTTATATTCCAAGACTATGCAACCTTGCGAATGCAATCGACACACATATAGACATGATCTTTGTAACAGGTGAATAGGTATCAAAAACATTTAGTCCTTCTTTTTGTTTATACCCGCTGGCTATTAATCTAGCCTTATATTTGTCTATTATCCATCCGACTTCAATTTTTTTTAAGATCCGTTTGCAGCCTAAAGTTTCGTTTCCCAGAGGGAGTTCAACCAATTCCCAAGTATGGTTATACATAATGGATTCAATTTTATTATTAACCGCTTCTTTCCAAAAAGGAGTTTAGGGAGTGAACATTGCTTCGTTAAATGTCTTTAGATCATTTTCTAGTAAGTATATTAGAAAATCTGGACCAAAGGTCTTATGAATCGTTTGTCTTTTACTATGCCTTGGTTCTTCATCTACTTGATGATTTCCATCTTCTTGATGATTTCCATTTGCAGCATCATACGTTTGTTTATGTGAGTTTGCTTCTTTCTCTTTACAAGGAAACACATCTTCAAAGAAAACATTACTTGATTCAATGATATTACCTACATGTACATTAAATATTTCTGATTTATGAACCAGAAATCGATATGTACTACTATTGTTTTTATATCTGATAAAGACACAATCTATTGTCTTTGCTCTAATTTTTACATGTTTAGGTTTAGGTATTTGTACCTTTACTAAACACCCACACGCTTTAAGATATTTGTAGGAAGGTTTATGACATTTCCATAACTCATAAGTTATTTCAATCTTACTCTTGTGTGGTATTTTATTAAGGATATGAATTGAAGAAAATATAGCTTATCCCCACAAATTTTGAGGTAAGCCAGAACTTGTTAACATTGCATTCATCATTTCTTTATTAATATGGTGCACCATTTGAAGAATTTTTGCATTCAGCAACATCTGGAATATTTTTATTTTCCAAGTTGGTTTTCAACTTTAGTTTTACAGGGTTTAAACACTTCCAAAACTTCATCTTTGCTTTTCAACAAGTACATGTAACATTATCTTGTACAATGTTCTATATACGTGATGAAATACTTTTTACTACATTTTGTTTGGACAAACTTTAAAGCACATATATTGGTGTGAATACTTTCCGAATATGTTGTGTTTCGTTCAACCAAATGAAACGACACTTTGGCTAACTTAACCTCTACACAAAATTCGCATTTTCCATTTGTATTAAAATGCATACTTAGTAGTAAACTTAAATTCATTAACTTACGTATAGAATTAAAGTTTGCATATCCTAACTTATGATGCCATCTATTAGACGACCCAAGAATATAAGTAGAAGATTTTTATTCCTTGAGTTATTCGGTACAATGGTAAGGACATTCATCTTGAATAATCCATCTTTTATATAACATTTGTCTAGATACATAATGTTCTTGGTAAATAAAAATTTATGAAGTACAAAGACTAATTTAAAGTCATTCTTGCTTAACAAAGAATCTGACACTAAATTCTTGCAAATATCAGGTACATGAAGAACGTTGTTAAGGCTAAGTTTCTTGCCTGATGTCATATTCAAAACTACTTTGCCTTATCCTTCAACTTTTGAACTCGAAGAGTTTCCCATGAACAAATTCTCGCCATCGATTGAAGTGTAGGATGAGAAAATTCCTTTGTCGGCACAAATATGCCGGGTAACGCCTGTATCCACCTACCATTTCATGGGATTTCCAATAATGTTGCATTATAAATAATAGCCAACAAGTTTACATCTAATATACCATCAGATATTGTATCAGATTCGGTGACATTCGATTGGGTTTGCTTTTTAGGTTTGCGAAAATCAATAAAGCGATGTTCGACCTTTCCACAATTATAACAATTGCCCTTGAACTTCTTTGCATTCTTCTTGGAGGATTAGACGAAATACTTCATCTTCTTGTTGTCATTTGATTTCATCACATTAGCCTTAGCTTGTGGTATCAATACGCTTGTCTGACTTTCAGTTATCTTATTCAATTCTCAACAAGATGATGAGTTTTTCAATATTTATCTCCTTACTCTTATGCTTGAGATAATTCTTGAAGTCCTTGCACATGGGGTGTAAGTTTTTCGATAATTGCAACCACTTGAAATGATTCACTTAGAGACATGTTTACGACGTGAATATCATAGAGAATAAACCGCAATTCTTGTACTTGATTAATGACCGTCTTTGAATTTACCATTTTGTAGTCCAAGAATTTTCCCACGATGAACTTTTTAGTTCCGACGTTTTCATTCTTGTATTTTTCTCCAGGGATTCCCATAATTTTTTTGCAGACTTCATGGAACTATACGCATTATACAATGTGTTTCCCAACTTGTTCAAAATGTAATTATTGCATAAGAAGTCTGAATGTTTCCAAGCATCCAATGCTATCGACGATACCCTATTATTTTCCCCTTTTTGCAAGACGAAAGTATCTTTATTCAAGAATTTTTTCAAGTTTAGGGTTGTAAAATAGAATAACATTTTTAGTTACCATCTCTTGAAATCAACCCCAATGAACTTCTCCTGTTTCTCTACATGTGGAATGAAATTTGTATGAACGGTAGGAGGGACAACCGCAACCGGAGGAATCACAACAGTAAGAACCATGTTTGGTACAACTCCTTCCAAAGTTCCTATATTCAAAATATCATTCAAAGAAGTATCGGTATTGTTAACCGTATGCGTTTCTATTTACACAAAATAGAAGATAAACCAATAAAAATCAAGAACCGAGAAGCATTAGAATAAGTTAAACTGAAATGAAATCAGCTTAACTAAATAGAAATCAAATATAGAGCTATCACTCAAACGAAAATCGACTTAAGATTGTTATTCTTAAAATGGATTTGGGTTATTACTTTAATAAATCAAACTTGCCAACCTTACCAAAATTGGGCTGAATAACGACAAGGAGTTGAGTAGTAAACACTACATAAATGGATATTAAAACGCTAATGAAAATATACAAGATAACACCAAGGAAATGAATGTAAAGTCGAGGCAAGAGTTGAATTCTTTGTCTTTAATTGATTTTTCACCGCAACCGTGCATAAAGATAATGGCAATCAACTCCCAAGATACAACGAATACCTTCTCATGTTTGTAGCACTCCAAAACACAAGAACACCGAATAAAAATATATAGCTTTTGTACTCTTTTCGAATGAAATATAAACAAATTTTTCTGCACAATTTTAGTTAAGGAAATATGAATTTTTATTTTATGCTATGATTGCATATGATTGTGATGGGTTAATAGACGTTCAAAGGATCTTATTCATAGAGGAGGAAAGGTTTTCAGTGAAGAGACACGTCCCAAAACTCAGCAACCTTTGCCTAAGGGTTGCAACCTTTGCTGTCATTCATCTGTCGCTCGAGTACTAAAAGCAGACAGCTTGTCGCTAGTTGGCGCTAGGCTGTCGCTCGAGTGACAGCTTTAGGTACAGAAAATCTGATTTTTCTCTCCAACTTTGGCCCACAATTTCTCATTCATCCGAAATTGATTTTGAGATTTCAAATATACTACGATGATTTATTGATGATTAGAACAAGTTAGCCCATCTATTATATAATATAAAAGACTCAAGTAATCAAAACTTTCCAAGTGGAATATTCATAAGTACATTGAAAATATAAGTTGTGTTATTTGGAGCTATTACATTGTCTGTCAATTTTTTTGTAAGACTTTTAAAATCGGAAGAAAATACCATGAAAATGAATGACGAAATAATAGTAAATTCAAATTAAATATGCTATTGTACATTTCTCCATCTCCCAACCACACCCACCAAGTGAGTTTGGAAAATGCTTGGAAAACACCAAAATATAATAATAGGATTTGAAAATCTTCAAGTCTTTAGTGCTATAAGTAGCTATAGATTTTACTCTAAATCGAAGTAAATATAGTTTATGCATTTTTGGTTAAATTATGTGAATAATGATATGTTTCATATCCAAATACACACATGGGAATAATCTTATGTTTCTTATCCAACAATCAGGGTTAATAACTCAAATGGTCACTGAATTTTGCAAAAAGATTTCAAAGGGTTACTGAATTTTAAAAATCACTCAAGCCATCACTGAACTTTGGTTTACATGGGGTCATTGAACTTTAAAAATCACTTCATGCGTCACTAAACTTTGCAAAGTTTAGTGATGATTGAGATGATTTTTAAAGTTCAATGATCAGTGGAAACCTTTTTGCAAAGTTCAGTGATTCCGTGAAAACTTTTTGCAAAGTTCAGTGATGACTTGAACGATTTTTAAAGTTCAGCGACCCTGTGAAAACTTTTTACAGAGTTCAATGACCATTTGAGTTATT
>CAIGRH010096844.1:0-25409 GCA_903798295.1 Fraxinus nigra
TGTGGGTACAAACTCGAATACGTGCATGTCGCGCAAATTCGTCTCAATTTTTGGTCTGAGTTTATTTTTACAAATCAAATCGGATATGGATAAGTCGAATTCGAAATTAATTCTTGACTTTGGAAAATATCATAGAAGATTTGAATGTTTGAAGCGTCGAATTCTTGAAAATAAAAGTTGTAAGCTCGTGATCCAAAAAATTGAAAGTTCATAATTCATAACCAGTTCAAGAATTCATCATCGAATTTAGGTAAAAGTTCGAATCTCTAATTCTTGATATAACATACATGTAAACATGTAGACAATCTTGTTTATTAAATTAAAGAAATTTTTAATTCCTTTGTAATTTGCTTCCACATTCCACCAGTGAGAAACCTAAAGCATTTTGATGTAAATTAATGAAGGGTGTTTATTTAACTTTTAGCCTAATTTCATACCCACCTTATTTAATCAATCAAATCAAATCAAATCTTTAAAGTTCTGAAAACCTGCATTAGTATAATTAAAGATTAATTAGTTTTGATTATGTTGTCTTAAACTTACATATGCTAAGAAACAAAGTGTAACTTAAAGAAAAATTGAATCGTGTTAGAAAAATATGTCTCAAGTCACCTACATAATTTTTATGTAAGAATGTTTCCAGTGGTAAATAAAGTAATATGTTGGCAATAAAAAATAATTTAATTTATTTGATGAATAGTGACGAGAAAATTAAATATTTTTCTCGTATAATTCTATCGGTAATTGCGTGAACTGTTAATAAGATTATGAGGCCCATCTCGAAAAGTTAACAACAATATTTCGAGCCATAACGTATTTTCACTCGTAGCGTTTAATTTATCTTATTGGATATTAATTATCTTTATAGAGAATACGATGAAAGTTGTTCCTTGTCTCCCAAAGTTCCATCTGGATTTAGTAAGAAACATAAAGAATTTTGATGTAAAAGTGAAGGTTGTATGTATAACTTTTAGCCTAACTTAACCTACCTACTTTAATTAATGAAACAATTAAAATCCTTAAAGTTCTGAAAACCAGCTTTAGTTTAATTAAAAACAATTAGCCATTATCATGTTGTCTTAGGCAGACAAACAAAATGCAACTACCTTGAATTATCTAAATTTTCTCAGTGACCAAATCCTATATTTTTACAAAATGAAAAATCTTAATTCTATGTCGGCATTAAACAGCTAAAATTATAATGAGTTCAATTTAGTTTGTCTGGTTGGCAGGGAACTGAAGATAGTGGATTACAAAGAATTTAATGTCATTTGAATGATTCAAAAGTCTATTTCACTTGGTTTTTCATGCAAAATACTTCCTCCATTTCACACCGATTAAGAAAATGCAATTAATATAATTGAAAATATAATATTTCCTAATGTACCCCTACAACCGAAAAAGGAAATCCAACTTTTGTAGTGTTTGATGGACAAAATTTTCCCGAGAAAATATTTTCCAACTTTCTAAATTTTCTACCTTTTTGAGGAAAATAAATTCTTGATATTTTGGTGAGAAAATATTTTCCAAGCAAAATTTTTCCAAGAAAATGTTTTCAAACTTTTCAAAAACTCAAAAATAAATTCTTTATATTTTAGTTGGTAAATAATTTCCAGGTTTTTTTTTTTTTTTGGCATTTGGAAGAAATTCTAGACATAATGGTAAAAAAATATTTTTATTTTTATTGACAATTTTCATGCAAAACAAAGTCAAACGAATGGTATTTGAGTATGATTAATTATTTTTTCAATTTTTATTTTTATTTTTAGCAATTGGAACAAATTTTAGATCCAATAGTAGAAAACATTATCACTTTAATGGACAATTTTCATAAAAAACGAAACCAAACAGACTCCAAACTTTCAACTTTTTTCATGAAAAATTATACCAATAAAACACAATTAATTACAATTCTCAGTAAAACAATTTCTAGGAAAATCTTTTCCCTGTAAAACACTTTCTTTCCACCCTTGCAATCAAATGGACCCTAAGATTTTATCGAAGTTTTGCTCATCAATTTCTAGTTTCTTGATTCTCGACTTTTGCCGCTCCATCCTTATATTGCCTCTTTTTATAGAATCTCCATTGATGCTTGTTCTACATGATTTGTACAAGTTATCACGAGCATCGATTTGTAGTGTTAATCGAAAAGATTCAAATTTAACTACAAAGAATCAAGACAAGAAAATGTTCATTTAACTACAAAGAATTCTTTGCTTAAATATTTCATTCCATTTCTTCCAAAAAATGAAAAAACGAAAGACACAAACGCAAAAAATATATCCGCTTCCTATGTACAAAAGAGTGACATAAAATAGAAATAAAAAAGTGAACAAAGTGTGGTAAAATCTAAGAGTTGGGGACCCAAATTTGCCAAATCTTTATATGAAAATCCAAACTGCCACTGTAAACCAGATAAGAAGTCCCATATTCTGTAACATCCTTAGCATTTTTACTATCAACAGATGCTGTCAAACATTTGACAGGTCCCCTATGTCCTTCAAAAACTGCTAAACAAGAATGACTCTTTCCAATTCCTCTCTTCCAAATTCTAACTGTTTTATCTGCTGATCCACTGCACAACAAATCTGAGACAACAGTCAGGCACAATATGGCCTTAGTATGCCCTCTAAGTGCCCCTGCCACCACCATATGATCGTCGCCACCGCCACCATCGTTCTTTTCCCACGCGATTATTGACCGATCGCAGGCGCCGGAGTATAAAACCGTGCCATCGGTGCTTATTGCTAAAGCATTTACAGCTGACTTGTGTTTCTCTAGTGTAGCCACTAGAGAGTGTTTCTTATTTCCTTCATGCTTTTTCCACACTTTTATCTTCCTGTCTGCTGAACCAGTATAGACATAGCCTTCTTTGGACAATACTATGGCACTTATTGCATCATCATGTGCATTCCACACTGATTCTAGGCATTTGAAATCCGATGTTCGCCATACTTTAAATGTCCTATCCCATGAAACGGAATAGAGTAAAGAGCCATTTTCTGATAAGGCCAGTGCTGATACTGTATCAACATGATGTACCCAAGTGAATTTTTTGTGTCTGCGTACTTGCACATAGTTCTTGGCAGAAAACAGCTTCATGTATCGGTCGTTTACCGTTGGTAAAGTTGCGATACATTTGAGGCGCGTTTGGTGCATAGTACTGGATTCTTGGTGAGATGGGGTGGGATCGTTATTGATTTTCCATACGCGAATTTTGTGATCTTGGTGTGCAGTGAACAATTTATCTCCCAAGACTACTATAGATTTGACAGCACTATAACCTTGTGCAACTATGTTATGATGGGCCAGATTGTGGGTGCTAGAGGAAGAGGGATCTCGGTTCCATAGTCGAATTTCGCTGTCGGACGAGCCGCTCAAGAGGTGTTTTCCGGCGAGAGCTAGGGAGAAAATATAGGAGGAATGGCCTTTGAGGGTGGCTAAGCAGTGGTGGTTGGTGATGGAGGGGGACTTTTCAACTGGTGGTGTTAGAGAAGGAACCGATGGCAAGCTTAATTGCGAAGAAATCGAGGAATTTGAAGACAAAAAATCATCCGAGCGTAAATGGTCGTGATCGTGATCTTGTTGTAGTTGATAAGGATCTCGTTTAATCGATTGGAAAGGTAAAGGGCACGAGAGAAATCCCATTTTTGGTTAGAAGAAAAGAAAGATATAGAAGTTAAAGTATGGAAAATTAACTTGCTTTATAAAGAATCGAGATTTGGAGTGTCGGGTGGGGTGGGGCGCCTACGACGGCGTTTGCTAGCAAAAAAGGAGAATAATATGGAGAATGGGGCCAAGTGAAGTTTCCAATGCGAGAAGTGGAGTCAGGGTGGAAAGAAGGTTTGCGTCAACGCACGGACACGCTCAAATCTTTGTACCAAATTTTGAGGTGTCCAAAACCATTATTAAATTTTTTTTTTGTGAAACTTTATATTAATAACTTAATTACTTGAATCTTTAAAAATAAAATTTCGAGTGAGGACTTGTTAAATTCAAACGAGCAATTTGTTATGTCTAAAATTCTCACATAGTTGTCGAATTCCAAGATCAATATGTCGAAACGAGCCATCATCTTTCATGGTATGTTGAAAAATAACTTCCACTTCAAATATAAACGAAATTTAAAATCAAGAATTTAAGCTAATCCTATCAGCAATGTTGACATTTTAAGGTGAAACTTCGAATCTTATAACAAATCAGTAGTTTGATTATTCTATTGTTCAGAGCAACGAGATTCTATAATTGGTGTTCTCAAATGACCTAAAATATTAAATGTGAAGGCCCATGTCAATTAAATATAAACAAAGTTTAAATTTAATGACTAATTCGCTATTTGAGAAATAGATTAAGAATCCATTATGAGAAATTTCTCCCATTTCTTTTGTACGTTTGTTTCCTAAACAATGCTTGGACTATAGAATTTTTTTTTTTTTTTAACATAGGTTCTATAGACAACACACATGGTGGGGCATCGCAAATTTAATTTTTTTAAATTCATGTGAGGCCCGCCCCACTGTGAGGGCCCTGTAAGGCCCCTGTGAAACTCTCCCCTTTACATGGGGAATTATTCTTCTTTCCTAGGAGTGAAGGTGGGTTGGGTTCATTGTACACTTCAAAGACAACTTGCTCTCTTGATGATATAAAACCAGATACTTCCATTGATGGGCTAGCTGGATGCATTATAAGCAAAATCCAAAGCTTACTTTTTATCCAAGTTGCTTGTTTTACATACAAGTGACGTTTACATAAAAAAAAAAAAAATCAATGGAATTTTGATTTTTTACTTACTAGATATTACAACTAAAGTTATGGCCCTACCACTTCTTTAGCATTTAAGCTTAGATTATGCCAAGTTTCTTATTTGATCTTATACTTTATACTCCTTGTTGATTGCTTGAGAATTGTGGTGATAATTCTAGATTAAAGTCAATCATAAAGTTCACCGAAAGTGATTAATAATCAAAGATATTTTATGAACTATCATGAAAGTATATAAACAAACAAGTTTGATCTCCTGTCCACAATGAATAAGAGTTATAATGCTCACGGTGAATGTGACAACATGTGGTGTTGTCACATCATACATTTACGGGTATGACGTGACAACACCACATGTTCGCCATCACAGTGTATATTATTACTTCTGTCCACTGTTGATAAGAGATCAAGTTTGTATAAACAAAATTGTTCATGAGAGCCATGAATCGTCAAGTGTCAAATCTAACACGATCGACTGAGGACTGTGTCATATATGAAACCTCAATTGAATGATGTCAATCAAATTAACTTTATGCTTATAGGCCTCGGATTTGTACCAGGAAATATGGCACTTTGCCAGATGTGAGAGTACTTTATTTATCTAGTTTTTCTCGCCATGAAATGCGTACGAAATTTATCTATATTTTATCTCTATTAAAATCTTTAATAAATGGATACCATTTTGGTTCAACACATGGACCCCATTGTGCAGTCTCTTTAGGGTTGTAATGCCAGTTTTTTTTCTGAGATTGCGCGTTTTATTCTTTATGATTCCTGGTCTTTGTTCTAAACATGTTGGCTCAATTATGACTTCATTCCAATTCTAGTTTTGTAGGACCTAATTGTGTTATTATTAAAAAATGGAGGAACATTTTGTGGATAATCTCAATAATCACATATTTGTTGGAAAGTGGAGCCAATTGGACATAATTTTAAGTGGGAGCCCTTTTTTTGGTTTTGAAAGATCAAAATAGATTCATATTCTCTTTCGACAACATCGAAATCACATAATTACTTGTTAAAAAATCTCAAGTGAACGACCGCAGATTTGCTAAGGAGTGGCGGCTTTCCCCTGGTTCGCTACTCAGATAAATCCAATGCGATTATAACTTGGATACACTTGGGTCGAATATTCGAGAATCAGTTCTTCTTCCTGTGGATCCCCTTTACGTCATGAGAACGAGACCCTAGAGGAGTGAAAGCGCACCATAACTTAGTCTCCACATGACATCTGTCTTTCAACATAAATGTCACATTTCAACTATCACAGAGATTCAAACTTTTGACGCTCCGTTAAAAACCCTCATCCTTTACCATTATGCCATACCCGTGGGGGCAACTTAGTTTCAGATCTTGATTCTATGGTTCTTTGTATATTTATTACTATAAAGGGCTGTCTGGATTTCCTCCTAAATTGTACTTCATTTATATTTGTTAGTATTAAACACCCCAACAAAAAATCCTCATTAAAATTTGTCGTTTTATATGAAAATCTTGTAGTGTTCTTCACTATGGTCAAAAAAAAAAAATTTCCTATGTAATGGGACCATGGTCCTCACTCCTCGGCCTCTTTTTCCTGGAAATTTCGCTTTGTTCATATGTCGGGAAAATCATCTAGAAGATAATGACAACTATAATAACTGTAGAAAATCTTGATTATTACATCTTGAATCCAACTCATCGACACAAATATCAATATAAAGTGACTATGCTATTCTTGACCTCGTGAAACGTGTTTAATATGCAATATTGAATAAAATTATGAAGTAATTAATTTCAAAAGACGAAAGACATAATTCCTAATAATAGACGATATTTTTGCTCTTTTGAACAAGTCGTCAACGCTCAATCAAGCCAAATCCTTTTAAGCATGCCTATTGAGACCTTCGTATGCAAGTTGAAGGACCCTTTTTATCCATTTGCTGCAAGTGGGAATGACTAGTCGATTGTGACAAAATATAGCAAAAGGGAAAGCACATAAAAATATTTTGAATCTCGATAACATACATTTATGAAAATTTCATATGATTAAAAAAAAAAAGGTATTGTATGAGTGAATATTGTGTTTGGTATCACCTAAAAGTATTTTCAAGACACTTTCTATTTATAAACAACATTTTATGTATAATAGAAGTCATCTTGAAATTTAGATAGTAAAATTCTTTATACAATCCAACAATGATCTCTACTTTTAACTCTTCATTTTGTTATTTCCAATAAATAAATTTGAATAATTTAAAAATAAAGTATTGAAATGTGTGACTTATTAAATGTAATTATAAATAAAGTAAAAAATAGAAAGTGGGTTTCTATTTTAAAAAAAGTTGGAATGAAGAATATCTTAAAATTTATTTTCAAGCATTGAGTCTCTAAAATATAAATCATCTTATATTAAAAAGTGAATTAAACTACTTTTACACATAAAGTGTACACCTTGATTGATACAACTATATGTAAAAAATTTGGCAGTTAATTGAAAAAGTTTTGTCACGATCAATGTACCAAAACCTGTCAATTCATAGGGAGTGTAAACCAATATGTTATTCTTCATGCATATGTAGTATGGTCCTTAAAATGTATCTTGTAAATGCTCAAATCTATTTAATTACAAAAAGTTATATATTTTTTAGATTTCGATTAAAAAGTAAACTCGCGTTTGAGCTCATTATTTGAGAATATACTTTGTATAAAGTGTTTTTTTTTTTTTTCGGAAGAGGGAAATTATGTCAAAATATATGACAATAATTATAATGTGGAATTTTGGTACTTCACTTTTCTCAATATATTCAAACAATCTGACCCATACTTTGAACCTCCTAGTCTTCGAATAAAGCTATCTGTAAACTATTCATAGTCAATTTTTTTACAATTAAGACAAGCATTCACTTATATGTAATTATTAGATTCTTGTAATTCACATTCCCACTTGTGCACATAATTTTCTAACTTCGAAATACTTTCTCAACCTAAGAAAAATCGACATTGAAACCGATTGCAACAAGCTAAACTTGCATTGGATACCACTGTGACGGTCCACAATATTTTCTATCAACTTGTATGATGCAAAAAACGAATTATTTATTTATGATACATCAAAACTCTCATAAAGGGCCAAAGACTTCAGAGACTTGCTAGACTTGAGACGCAATAAATAGAAATATCACATACATAAGAGGGTTTGCCTACACTCAGTCTCTCTCAAATGTGATTCGATCTTCATTTAAGCACTTCGTTGCAAAATGGCATGGTCTCTTTTGTTCATAATTTCACATCCCGAAGACAAAACAGTTGGAATAGCAAGGGAGAAACAATGCACTTTCTTCCACAGGTAGAGGCTGCCTGAATGGATTTAGCTGAATCTGCACAAGAGACCGGGATATTTCAAATTTATATATTTCATGTTAAAAGACTATTGACTACTCGGCGTAAAGAAGAAATGGAACACACTGGAATTGTAGGAGCACAGCCTGTTGCAGAACTTATGCAACAAGTTGCCAGATGAGAAGCTTCTTCACAGTAATCAGAAAAAACTGCCGGAACTTTGATCTCCTTTATTAGCTCCTTCAGTGAAAAATAGAATGGAAAGAACAATACCAGTTAGTTTTTTGTAAAATTGTCCAAAAGCAGAAGCTAATGTTAAGCTAAAAATTTCCCTTCACGCAACAAAAAGGAGAAAAAGAGAAACATTGGACTGTGTGGAGCCTAATCAGGTCGCCCTAATAGAGGCAAGATCTTATTATTGCACAGTCTCTCGTTAGACAACCACAATTCCTGCTATGTAAAGGATTTGTTAAGGAGGTTGTTTTTTACTGCAAATTGATGTGTGAAGAAAACGTGTATTCTTCTTCTCCATTGCAGTGAAAATACAGCTGTGGGTGGACGTAGTTCTCACATTCAAGATGAAACAGTGTGTGCTTTACTTGTTTTCGGATTATTGCTCCCGAAAGAAGAGATTAGGATCTAATCCATAACCAAAGAAACCAAGAGAAGAGAGAGAGGAGGACGGGTGTAAGGATAGTAAACTCACAATTGTTGGTAACCAGCTTGTATAAGCAGCAATACCGGCATTTGGAGCTATAATTAGATGAGGCAGAAAATCCTGCAAATGAAGTATACCTCGTGAGAAGTAAATCAAAACTATGAGTTATGTGCATCTAGATGATGGAAACAACCTTTGCTATATCTCTGTAGCGATCATGATAAAATCCTGCATGAAGCCGTAATATGACTGCAGATGAGTCGCCCTCGGATACATGTTGGCTAAGATTCTCAAATGAATAGTTGCACTGACAATCTATTTGATTACATTTAGCATAATTGTAAACATTGATTTTCTCATCATCCCTGATCATGTGAAATAATTCTCATAAGTAACATGTAACCGATAAAACTATCAATTAGAAATTGCCAACAGAAACTGACAGGGAATTAACAAGAAACAAGGTTTTTTAGATGTTTATTAGATTTTCCAAATCCTGGAGAACTTTTGCAATTTATATTATTCATAAAGTAAAATCAGAGATAAGTGCTACAAATCTTCATGTATAACGTTTTCTTTTATTCGTTTTTCATTTAAACATTTTTTACCAAATGTAGAACAGTAGAAGGGTGGAAAGGAATGGAAAAGAATCATCCTGGTGAACACCAACTTCAAGGTTCCAAATTCAGAGTGTATTAAATTTCGAAAATAACATACCGAATTGAATTAGCCAGTGATTTAAGGTAACATTGGTTGAGATACACGGAAATATGAAAAAAAAAAAAAAAATGGTGGTTGAAATAAGTGAACTGTGATTTCCAAGATAATAAATAAATAAACGAAAAGAAGATCACACTGTATATTAAGGATTCTGTTCACCTAAAATATCAAATAAGTAAACTGATAAATTGAAATTGTGCTTGTTTGGGAAAAATTATAAGTTGCTGAAATTATAATGTGATAAAAATGAGTTGTGGATTAATGGGTGGTAGGTGTGGTGTGGGCCCTACAAAATACGTGATTAAAATTAATGTTTGACTTTGACTATTAAATTATAAGGAAATTATATCATTACCCAAACATGCACTATATATTGTTTTGGAATATGTGCTTATTCATTATAGGGAAAAAACATTACTAATATATTGGTGCTATCTATGACTTATAAAATACAATTAGTGAATGAAGATCCAGCATAACTTTTAATGAACACTGTGCAGAAACCTTTCACTTTTACCAATTGTGATTCCCATCCATGTTATAGCCTTTTCAATACTTGTGCTGTCACATTATTTCTTTACTCGCACGATTGTTTTCTATGTGGATACTAGCTGACAAACTTGTTAACTGGTTTGTTTGGGGTAAGCTATATTGTCATGTGTGTTGTCTCCGGATCTTAAAATTTATGATCTTGGATAAATTGATTTTCTAGAGGATGGGCATTAAACATCTTGTATGGTTTGAGAGAGCCTGATAGTTTCTGTAGAGATTTGATCTATGAGAACTTACTATTTGGAAGTTTTTATACAAATTCGTTGGAGAAGGTTTGTGCTTCAGATTGGGATATCATGTTGGCTCCTCCAGTTGCACAATGTGGAAGCTAGGCAATTTTCTGTTTCGTGGTTTTTGTCTTGTTTGTCTTCTAACAACTTGTTACTGGTTTAGTTGTTGACATTAACAGCTAGCTTTATTTGTCGGATGTGAGGATGTTTTAGAGCATGATTGGCTAAGCGTTAAAAGCTTACGTGTAAGTAAATAAGTAAGTTCTAAAATAAGTTGTGTTGCACGGGGCACTTAAACTAGAGTAGCGTGTCCGAGTTGAACATGCAACACTCTTTGGACACTCTACCATTGTTATTTTTCTAGAAATATTATATATTTTTAACTCAAAATTATTATTAAATGACAAATAGGTACTCATATTTAAAAGATTTCAACAAGAAAAAAATTAATTACAAATATAAAACTAAATTTATACTATATAAATAAAGAATTTTAAAAAATTTAATCACTGTATCGCAACGTGTCATTACTTCTTTGAAAAATCGCTTGTTGGGCACACATGTCCATGAAGGTGTATCATAGAAAATAAGTAACTTATTTTGAAAGTAAAGTGAGAGTTACTATCAAAATAAGTAACTTTTTTCTTGAAATATATTATCCAAACATGTTTGGAACAAAGTAACTTTTAATAAATTAAGACGTGGTGTAGTCTAATTTGAGAAGATGAGATATTCATGTGATTTATAAAAGTAGGTGGGTTTATTGGTGCAGAATCTAATTCAAACTGAGCATTTTCATTTCTTCAGAGGCCCTTGATGTCATTTGGCAGAAGATTACCTTTTATGTACCATGACAAATTGGTGTATAGAAATTTGGGTTGAGGTGAGTTTTCTGGTGGTGGACTATTTCCTTTATGTGCTTTTGTTTGTCATGGGATTCTGTCTCCAACTGTTTTTATGTTGTAGAGGATCTGTCACGTACATTTATGGTCTGGTGTTCTGAGAGCGAAGGGGGAAAATGTTTCGATTTTTGTTTGTATGGACAGAGAAGCAAAGAGTCTAATATATTTTTTTTTCTGTAATCAGTTGAAGTGTGTGAAGGAGGCACATTATGTATAGTCATTAGTGTGGAGAAAAACTGGGTTAACGTAGATAACCTATTCTGCTAGATTAAATTTTCTTTAATTGATTGCATTTAATGGATCTTTATGAAACTAGAAAACAACGAGTTGTCAATGGTTGACATTTTATGCATGGCTATTTTGTCTATTCACATGATGTACCGTGTTTAGCTTTTTGAGTGATCATTGTTATATCCTTGGCTTGAAAGTTATATGTGATCTGCATTCCCATTATATTTGTCTTTCGTTTTATGAAGCGTTCTAGTGTGAATCATTTAGCGAAGACTAAGTTGCTATTAAGATTCTAGTTATATCTACATGCACAAGAGATAAGTTCCATGAATTGATGCTGTGTTGGGAGGTGGTTTCTCGTACATCGGGATTGTATTTGTTGTTGAGCTTAGACTTCCATAAATTGACCTCCTCGTTTCTTCTTTCTGCATTTTCAGAAATTATTGTTGTAGAAACAGTTTCTAGTGATGTTATGAGTTAACACGTATTGATTCAATTCCACAGAGACAAACATCGAACATTCTTTTGCATATTTTTTGTAATATTTTTTGGATTGTTGAAGACTGTATCTATATAAATGTGTCTCTACCTCTAATAATTTAAGCTTTTAGGCAATGTAGTTTGATATGATATTAGAGCAGATAAAGGTTATGGATTAAGTCATTTATGAAAATTATGCATGTTTCGTGTCTTTGATGGAAAATAAATTCGGTCTGCACATGAGGGGGGTATATTGAAGACTATATTTAATAAAAAATGTGCCTCATCTCTAACCTTGAAAGCTTTTAGATGAGGTGGTTTTCAATTGAGAGAGAGTGGCAATTTTTAGTGGCACTTCTTATTCTTTGTTTCCGCGTGACATGATTCTTTCCTACTGCGTGTATTTAACCCTGTTTTTCTCATTCTTTACAGTCAACAAAGAATTTTTGCAGTTCAAGTATTCGAGTTGCATAGATTAATCAAGGTGAGAATTCAATTTAAGCAGATTTGAGCATCAAAATGGTGTAATGAAGTCTTTTTTTATTTTTCTGTACCTTCTGCTTAGAAATCGATAAAGCATTTGTGGGTAATATTCTCTCATTTGCATCAGGTTCAGAGATTGATTGCTGGGTTGCCACATCTTTTGGTTGAGGACACTGCTTATTTGAGCAAACCTGTAAAGGCTTCACCTGCAAAGAAACTCCCGTTCGACTATATTCATAAAGCACTTCCAGGTGTTCCTAAGAACAAAGGTGACTCCGAGAAGCCAGATCATACAGTTGAATGCTCGATCAAAAATACAGTGGGGAAGGCATCTCTTTCTCCCGTGCAAAGTGATGTGCCACCTTCAAACGGTCAACCATTTTCTAAAAATCTTCCGGCACCATCCATTGGTAGTAATCCCAATGTTGGAACGTGGTGTTCCAATCCTCCACACAGGCAACAGTGGTTAATTCCGGTGATGTCTCCTTCTGAAGGACTAGTGTACAAGCCATATCCTGGACCCGAGTTTGTGGACCCTGTCTATGGACCTCCGGGATCAACTCCAGTGATGGGTAATTTCTCAACTCCTGCATACGGAGTCCCAACCCCGCATCATCAGTATCAGTTACCTTCCTTTACTCCGGCTGGACCTGGTAGTTACTTCCCTCCCTATGGCATGCCCATGGTGAATCCAGCCTTTTCAGGTTCGTCCGTGGAGCAAAGGAACCCCTTAGCCACACCGGGTAAATTATCAGCCGAGGAAACCAATTTCAATGCCCAACATCAGAACTCATTTAACATTCCGAGCCAGATGAGCGAGTCTCGTCCAGATGTTCCAAGGTTGCGTGCACGTAAGGACGGTGAATTACAAGGCAGCACTGCAAGTAGCCCGAGTGGGAGATTGCAAGATAGTCGGGCGGGTAGCCCAGTTGAGAGACAAAATGCTTGTCCACTTTTCTCTGCGTCTCGTGCTATTGACATTACGGACTCTAGTCCTCATCCTCAGCCTCCTGAGCTTGACATCCCGGACTCTAGTCCTCAGCCTCCTGAGCTGGAGCACCCTGTACGTGCTATCAAGGTTGTGCCTCACAATGCCAGGTCTGCTACTGAATCTGCTGCTCGAATCTTTCGTATTATACAGGAAGAGAAAAAGGCAAGATTCGACATAGCTGGTGGATAACGAGTTGCAAGTACGCTGATTTGATGTCTTTAATTCTGCAACTGGTAATTGTTACATGTTCTGTAGATAATGTTGGCATTATTGCCTCGTATCAATTTTAATTCATAAAAATAATACTTCCTTGATGATATAACTAGTATAACTGAAGTGTTGACACTAAAATTAGTCTTTCTATGTTCGATTTATTATGTTCAATGGAGAATTGAATCCAAGATCCTTGTTGGATCTTGTAGTCTGTGGAGACATGTTTGGCTAAGCTTAAAATAAGTAATTTTTTGTTTCCAAAAACCTATTTGATAGGTTAATCGATAGGAGTTTAGTAAATTATTCTAAGTTTAGCCAAACATGCACAACCGGCTACATTCCAGTATAAGCCAAGAATTTTGAAGGTATGTAACAATTATTCTCAAGAGGTAATTGTCTTGCAAATCTTCAAGCTTTTCAATCACATAGAATATAAAAAAAATCTTTAATATCGGCTGATAGGTACAATATCGACCCCTTTCTTGTTTACTTGAGCACTTCAAGAGCTTCAGTTCTCGGTAAAATTCATAAAAGAATGCTAAAGAGGAAATTGCACAACACTGTAGAAAAGTAACTCATTTTTGAAAGCTACTGAAGTCATATTGTTGGCTGCCTAGGTTTGAGAAGAAGTTGTCTCCGCCTGTTGTAGATGTAAACCCGGATTTACCAAGTCCAGATCCACTACCCATGGCTCGACCCATGTTAAATGAAGTTATAGGTCCTTTGTCCTTCTCTTCTGATCCATCGGTTAACCCACCGACAATGCCAACGTCTGCTAAGTTAATCTTTTTGGCTGCAAGCACGTGGTACAACACAGAAATCAAGAACTTGCGGGATAGTTATCTAGTGGTGGTGTAAATAAGCTTCTCGTGTTTTAGCTAAGCTTAGAAGTTTGAATAGATTTTGTAAAAAGTCATATTTTGGGAAGATGTGTGGTTAAAAAGTAGTTATGGATGCACATGTAAAATTATTTTATTGGAAGAATACGTGGTTGAAAAGAGTTTTGAGAAAAATGAGTTTTTGAACATCGATACCATTCCAATCATGGGCTAAGTATATAATGAAGTTTCAAAATAACTAACCTCGTTATTGGTGAAATATGGAAACTTGTAAGCAACTTATTTTGACACATTAAGCTAAAAATTATTTTGGAAAAAGGAGCTTTTATATATATATATATATATATAACTGAAGAGGAAGGAAAATGCAAGTTATTCAATCATTTTTGGAGACAAGAAGTTAAGAATAAGTAACCCTACTTCTAAGCTTAGCCAAACATGAGTAAAGAAAAGCATGGTGTTGATATAAATGTGCAGGTCATCAATAACTGCTTCAACAATTAAACTCTTAAAGCCAGCATGGAAAACTTACTTGCAGATATATTTAGATCAATTATTCCACGGCTCAAAGAATCAGCCCATATTCCAGATTTAACTTGAAATGGATCCTTCTTGGGCACAGGCTTGGTGTCAACTGAAGTTCCATTCCCATTTGCATTGCTTCCATCATTAGAAGAGCATTCGGTAGATGCTGTTGATATAGGTCCTGTATGAGAAGTGAATGAGCCAAATGGATCGGAATGATCAAAATTGTTCAGTGGCACAGCAGCGAATGGATCAACTATATTAGTAGTTGCATCAGATTTTGAAGCGTTGTTGTCAAGCTGAGGGGCTGGATCAGGTGCAGCAAAGAAATCGAATGTTGAAGAAACAGCAGGAGAAGGGGCCGGCTGGGGAGCAAATAGATCAACATTGCCCTGCACAAATTGCAAAAATATGGAAATTAGCAGGATCAAGGCAAGCACTTGAAAGAATGAAACACTCAGAAAATTTAAGTACTTCAGCTAAAGACTTCAAGCTGACTGACACCCACTGTTTCCAAAAATGATACAAAAAAATTAATCTGCATAAGAGTATTGGGTGAAAAACACATTTGGTCACTAACTATTTATTTTCATGTTATTGCTGAACTTTCTTCTCTTTTAAAGCTAGACGACTCAACTGAATATTGGGTGAAAAACACATTTGGTCACTCAAACTATTTATTTTCATGATATTGCTGAACTTTCTTCTCTTTTCAAGCTAGATGACTCAACTTTCCTTTCTGTTTCAATAACATCATTAAATCAGCTTCTGAAAACTAATGGATTGACTTAAAGTGGCAGATCTCCATGTTGTAGCTTCCGACTTCCTTTGCTACAATGGACAATTCTTTAACTTTTTATTAGTGGAAGTTGACTTGGTGATGTAATAGAAACAGAAAGGAAGTTGAGTGACCAAGATGGAACAAAAAAAATCGGTGTCTAAAATAAAAATTAACTGGAAGTTGATTGACTGATAATGTTTTTCACCCTAAGAATATCTGACTAAGCAATACAGTGCCCCAGCACAAATGGAATCAGGGAGGCAGGAGAGCAGCAGCAGGAAGGGGAGATTCTCGTGTGTATATCGAAACACACTAGAAGTACCACCAGAAGTGATAGGAGATTCCTGTATGTGCACGTATATGACGTCAAAAGAAAAAAGAAATGTAAATTCCATACGTGGTGTTACCCCCCAAAATTAGAGGGTCCAGATCAGCGCTTCACATAAGCTGCCACATAAGCAATATGTCCACGTGGACAGCCACGAACGCCTAAAAGATAAGTTGACGGAGAACCAGTTGGAAGATCCTCAGAATAGGCTAAAAGGCCAAAGTCGACTAAGTTTATGGTTATTCGAGGCTCCTTCAAGAGCCGAAGCACTATTCGACCAGCGTCCCTTCAGCTCTGACATTGGAGGCCTACTTGAAGCACATCCACTTAAATCAGCAGTTATCCACAAGCAGCAGAGAAAGAATAACAAAAGTTGAACATCCGCATCAAAATCATATGATATCAACGAAAATAGATAAAAATTCTGGATTCCATTAGTAAAAATTAACTTACATAGTTTGGACCAAAGCCCTTACAAAAATTAGTTTACTGAGGGGGTGGGGATTGCAGAGGTTCAAAAGGCACTATGGCCCCAGCTTCGGCAGGATTAGCCTCTTCAACGTTGGCTGCATCGGCTTCCACATCGCCTCCCACCTCCGTAGGGGTCTGAGGCTCCTCCCCTTCTCCATCCTCCAAGAATTCCGCCCTTAAGTCAGAAGTCTGGACCTCCTGGTTATGTACCTCCAGCCACTCAATCACCTCATTATAGGCATACCTTCTCCAGTATATGCCAAATCGTTGATAGCGCTCAGTGAGGTGGAAGTTGGCCAAAAAGTTCTGCTCAACGTTTTTACTGGCAAGCTCAGCATCGCCACGAACAGTTTCAACCTCTTTAGTAAGGCCGTTACTTAGGAGGTTAGCTCTTCGACTTTTCGTGTTAGCTCAGGGTTCTCCTGGTTAGCCTTCTCAAGGGCTTCGGCAGCAAGTTTTTGGTAGGCATCAGAAGTCTCCACCCGCTTCGTCAAGGCAGCCACCTCGCTCTGTGACTCGTGAACTTCCTTCTTCAAAGATTTGTTTTCTGACAAAACAGAAGCGAGTTCAATAGACCTTTCTACCTCCTCCTTAGCCACCTCAACCTCGGCCCGGGCCTTCTTAACCGCCTCTTCAGCCTGGGAAACTTTGCCCAAAAACTCCTTGTTCTTCCTCTGGAGCATCTTGAAGATTGCCTCCGTCTCAATAGCCATGCCGAATGACCTCGTTGCTTGGGCAACCATGGTGGAGACGTCCACAGCGTCGCTGGTTTCAACAAAGTTGTCATTTTTGGCTCCAAAACGTGTGGAAAGTTGTCGTGGCAATTTGAATTTCAGGAGGCAACAGAGATGGCCTGAGGCTCAAGTTCGGCAGACTGTTTGGCCAGGGGTCCTTTCTCCGCAAGCACCTGCCTCAGAGGTTCTACAGCAACAGGACATTTTTGCCCCCCAGTGGCACTGCCAATAACTTCTCCCCAGCAGGAACCCCTGAGCGGGGTAGGGGGATGCGGGAGGAACTACCCACCCCGGTGATGGATATCCGAACCTTTTTCTTAGGCTCTTCAACGACAGTTTGTTTTCCCTTATCCGATGGAAGGGGCCCACTCTCATTTTGAGGCGCGGCTTCCTTGCTGACTGTCTCAATTTTCTTCTTTATTTGCCTCCCACCAGCAGATGTACCCTTTACCCCCTTCCTGCCAGAGGTGGAAGTGGCAGCCAATATAATCACCATGTCAAGGGTGGGGAGCCTCCTCTTGTCAAAATTTTCTACAAGAAACAGGCATCCAAGTCAGAAGTGTATAAAACGATTCACAAGTGTACGCTATATTAATATCAACAAAGATCTTTTACCTTTAGAGGCCATCAAGTTTAGATCTTCGTAAACGGCAGGGAACGATTAGGTTGTCGAAATGTCGAACTGAGGAGGGCAGACAATAGATATCTGACAGGACCTCCCAGTGACTCTTATCAAGCTCGAAACGCTCAGCAGTTCTTGAAAAGCGACGAGCATGGTGTCAATATGAAGAATTATCCAATGATAACAAAAAGAAACTACGAAATGGTACTTACTGGGTTCGGAGTAAGAGGTTGGAACTTTAACAAAGGGGACAGTGTCACCCTCACACTCCTGCCACTTCCCCCGAACCCAAAACCATGTCTCCTTCCACCCCTTGATGGAGGATGAGAGACCTGTCACTAAAGAGCATGAGCCCCCTATGGGCACATGGAGTACCAACCCCTGGAATCCCCTTTGCCTAGTGCCCTAGGCTGGAAAATGGTTTGAACAACATATAGGGGCATATCCTCGCCCAGGGAGGTCCGCTTCCAGAGAACATAGGACCCAACTAATTGAGCCCAGGCATTTGGGGAGAGTAGGGTAGGAGCCAGTCCATATAACCTAAGGACAACTCGGAAAAAAGGATAAATAGGAAGGCGAAGCCCCGATTTAAGCAGAAAGTTGTTAATAGCGACGCACCCATGCCTCGGACGACAGGCTCGCTCATCAGGAGAGGGGGATAGAAGCTCAATATTGTAAGGAATCCTATATTTCTCCCTAAGATTAGCTTAGGAGGGTCGGATTGACGTTTGATGGAATCTTCAATGCCCCCCAAGCTACCCCGTCATCCTCGCTATCAGACCCTTCCCTAGACGTAGTCGCACTCCTGCCAGCCTCGCCAGCCCTAACAAGGTCGACGGTATGTGTAATTTCAACCCCCATCTCACCAGCTAACCTATGTATCCCCGCGCTATCCTCAGAAGAAGAGGAAGAAGCAGAAGATGCCATCAACTACAAAACGCAAATAAAACTTCGTGCAAAATGCTGCAAATTCACAACACTTACAGGTGTACCCTGAAGAAAAAGACAAGAAAGAACTCGGGGACGCGAAGGAAGCTTGTAAACTTGAAAAGACTGAAAAAGATGAAGTTTACGAACGATATTTGCGTAAAGATAAAAGGAAGAGAATTATTCTTGAAGATAATTTCCTTTTATAGGCATAAGAATTCAACCTCAGCCGTTGGGTCCAAATCTAAACCATCTACACACACGTTTGGAAGATGAAATCAGAGCCACGTGTTGCTCCGGACACTTCGGATTCAAGGGCCCAAATTAAGGCGTCAGGTGCACGCGCCGTCTGGAATATAAAGGGGAAATAGAAGAGACAACCATGATTATGCATTAAATGTGACGGCTGTTGCGTGTATTGTGAATTGTACCATCATGATTGCCTTCTTTTGGAAACGGCCAATAACATCAAATCATCCGGGCACCATCGTAAGGACTCCTCGTGTTTCGCAAAAAGCAGTTTGAAATAATAGTGAACACCTCATAAATATCGATCTGAGGCTGCTTTGTAACCAACAGACGTTCCAAACTTCGTTCATGAACTTCGGATACATTATTCGTCCCAGATGTTGGCAACAGGAATGTCATAAACAAGTAGGGTCACCTCGAAGGTTCGAACCTCTTTCCCTCGAAATATCACCCGACACCAGGAAGTCCATACATTACATGAATAACCATGCATAGATTTAGGGGACTATTGTTACCCCCCAAAATTAGAGGGTCCAGATCAGCGCTCCACGTAAGCTGCCACATAAGCAATATGTCCACGTGGACAACCACGAACGCAGAAAAAATAAGTTGACGGAAAACCAGTTGGAAGATCCTCAGAAAAGGCTAAAAGGCCAAAGTCGACTAAGGTTATGGCTATCCGAGGCTGCTTCAAGAGCCGAAGCACTGTTCGACCGGCGTCCCTTCAGCCCTGACATTGGAGGCCTACTTGAAGCACATCCACTTAAACACAGAGGCTCCTTATATTCGAAACTCCATGCGTCAGAAGCCTCTACCACCAAAAGCTCTTCAACAAAGGCTGATCTTGATCTAGCGGAGTCCGATGCTACCTGTCTGGATCTAGAAATCCTTATGAAGCAATTGATGGGACATGTAATGATACTCTGTCAATATGTCAGGCTATATTGTGTAGGGCGGCTGACCTTTTATCAAATATTAAATGTAATGAATTGACAGTGATGCGAAGTCTGGGCCTAGAGGATGCAACCATGTGGATTGGATCCAACGACTACCACGCCGATCGGAGTAGTATAAATAGCTCCTCTTTGTATGAAAGGGGGTTGGCATTTGTATCTAGGAAAAAAACACGAAATATATTCACCTTGTGACATTTTCTTATGAGATTTTACAGTCATTTACATATGAGTTAACATAACCGCAAATACATCGAGATTCCAACACAAGCGTATCATGATTTCACATCATATCTATCATTCCACATTTCGTCATAGTGTGAATATCGCATTGCCGCAGTCCGAACATCTTTGTTTCTTGCCGGAAAGTGCCTCTCGCATCCATTCCAGTCAAACTACCGATTTCATCCAGGTACAAACGCGCTCTAGATCTGTACTTGACGTGACAAGAGTGGGCCCGACATCTGTTGAGTTCATTTTTTGGGGTCAACACGTGGTAACTATACTTCACTCTAGTGTCAATCATATTTCAATTTTGTCCAATCAGGTAACTACATTTTAATTTGATTTCAATCAGGTAACTCCTTCCAATTCCATCACCTGGACTGTTGAAAATAGATGACGTCATAGTCAATAAATAAATTTGCACATATTCCATATGTAATGACCATCATTTTTTTTACTGCCCAGCAATTTATTTCCGTCAATAGAATTGGCTTGAGTTACCTTAATTAAAGTCAAATTAAAGTGTAGATACCCTACTGAAATTAAATTGAAGTGTTTTACTCAATTGAACAAAATTGAAGTACAATTACACACTACTAGATTGAAGTATGCTTACTGAGAATGGATTTACCCAGGAAAAAACCTACAATGACAATCAATCATCTGATAAAAGCTATAAACATTTTCCTATGACCCATATAACCCTATATTTTCTAGCCAACACTACTCAGGTTCTGAATAGAACATTTGAGCAGTTTCCATCCTCTCCTTACAATTTACAAACCTGATTTGAATGCAAATTATTTCTTAATTCAGAGAAACTTGCACATTAGCTACCTCCAAATCATAACTTCTATACTTCATTTCAATGCCTGTAGCAAGCACATTACATTGGCATAAGAATGACCTCAAGTGACACCAGTCATAACCCAAAAAAAACACCACGCCCGGAAATAGAAGGAAGGAAAAACAATAAAAATAATAACAAGAAAGAAATAAAAGCTTCACAAAAATAATTAACCAATGACGAGATTAACAAATCCTGGGAATGGAACCAGTCAATAAAATGCCAAGTTCTTATGAAGGGTTTTCTACTCAAATCACACATGAACAAAAATATTAAAAGTTATGTCCCTGTTTGGTGAAAATTAAAATCCAGATTTTAATTTAAGTCAAAGTCAGCAATTAATTTTAATCACATTTCAATTTTTTTTAATTAAAAACTACTAAAAATCTAATTTTAACCAAATAGGGGCTATATACACTCTGCATTTGCACAAATGATGTGTGCAAGAAAACATAAGTATTACATGGTACTTTCCATCAGCATAAGTTTTGAATCTCAGATCAAATTAAGCAAAGGCCTAACTCATTTTTGGCTGCTGGTGGAGACCTTACCTGAGGCTCAGGGGCTTTCCCTACTTCCGATTGGGGTGTTGCTGATACAAAATCGGCATCAGCAAATAAATCAACCTCTGACTTATCGTTGTTCAAATCAGACTTGGCCGTTGGAACGGGTATTGGTGAATCCAAAAGATCGCCGATCAAATTTTGCCCAAAAAGATCCACCACTTGGTTACTTCCAGCAGGAGTCTCTATTCAACAAAAAAATTCAAGGAAAAGTAAATTTCAAACCATCTATAAGAAATACTTTAGTAGTTTCAGTAGTCTATACGATCACAACACTAGGACCTAGTTACTATAGCATCTCTTGCAGAAAACTCATCATTGTACTGGAACTTTAGAGTTTAGCCATGCTAAGCAGAAGGCTTAGAGATGCTTACAAATGCCATGGATCCTTCTATAACATCATCAAAATTTTCAGTCGTGTTATAATAGATAGAAGTGATAAGTGTGTGTATCAGATATTACTGGTTTTCTTTTCTTTGTTGAATACCTGGGTCAGTAACCAACAGCGTGCCTTTCTGAATGTATTAAAAATGATAATACAGAAGTAAAGAGTACTTACTAGCACTAGTCGTCCCACGCGGATCAAAATCATCAAAATCATCATCATCATCATAATTATTTGACGCTACACTTGAGCTTTGTGGAGCAGCTGCAGCATATTTATCAGGCTTGCTAGTCTTCGTAGAAGTTTTTGAAGCACTAGCAGCTACAGAGTCTTGATCCTTGCTGCAAAAGGTTCACAAAATTAAGAGGGGCTAAGCAGTGCACAGAAATAGCCTAAACATCCACTTGTCAATCACAGATGTACTTTGCAAGTTGAGCAAGGCCCCAAAAAGAAGAAGGCTAAATTACGGATTAATCCCAGGCCCAGAAAAGAAAATTAAAAACACAGCCATCAGTACTCATTGCCCCCAAGCATAAACGACAAAAGGAAATTAGTTAAGAACATTCCAGATATACTTTTTCAATTATCACTGGTCAAAAGGCAGAAAATAAATGTAAACATTTTGAAGAACAAAAAAGATATCAACTACACATGCACCAATAAACTAGTCATAGTAGTTAGAATATTCAAAAGGTATTAACCATGCTACATCTTAATGGAGGTCAAAATGCAGACCTGCCATAGCGAGAAGGCTCTTTCTTTGATTTGGTAGTCTTCTCAAATTTATCTTCACCATATTTATCCTTCTCTTTGTAACTATCCTCGTATATATCATCATCTTTAGTGTTTCCAGAACCTCCATATCGATCACTACTCTTCCAGCCACTGCTACTAAATGATGCTGCACCTGACTTGTACGTTATTCCTGATGATGAAAGTCCAAAGTACCTGACAAGTGATGGGTAGCTCATTAGAACAGATTTAGTTCAACAAAGAAATTTAGAGTCCTAAAGCAATCAAAAATGATTTTAGATCCGAAAAACCATGAACTTACTTTTCACGATTGGCAGAAGCTTTGTTTCTAACTTCTTGAATTTTGTCTTTGTTATTTAAAAGAGACACAATTGTTTCTGCCTTTTTTCTCACATTAATTCCAAGATCCTTTCCACTTGGCTCGACATACTCGAAACTTGCAAGAGACTAGACACATAGAAGGCAAAACAGGCAGAAAACAGTAAGAATTAAAATAAAGTACAACTAAAGTCTAGTGCAATTTAAAAATAAAAATAAAAAGAAATTTGGCAGAAATCAGATACGTACAGAGATCTGAAAAGTATGCTCTATTATGTCATCGACTGAACGATCAGATCCATGTGCTACCAGATACTCTATAACAGCCAGGGCCTATAGATAGAAGTGGTTTAGAATAATTTTCCACGATCATTTCAGAGGTTGGAATCCTAACATGGAGATAATTCACTAGAAGGAACACATCAATAAAAATAAATAAAAATTGAAAGTTCCATTTTAACTGTTCAGCTACCAGAATACAATAGATACACAGTAGCAAAGCAATCATTTCACTACCTTGTAGACATAACGCCAATTCTTGCCAGTTTCAGTCAATCTTGTCCAGAGAACATTCATAACCATCTGGCATTCAGTGCTGCATATATCTTAACAAATGAGCTATGTGACAGCAAAGCACATCAGCTTATTCATAAAGTAGCAAGGAAGAAAATAAAAAGTTTCATAAAAACTGCAAGCACATCTATTAAGGAGTTGAACAGTACAATTTCTTTGTGGCCTGTGCTATCTCCGCCAATGCAGTACCATGAGGACCCCAAGGTTCATCATCCGTTGCATCCAAAACCTTAGCCAATTAGAAAAAGATCATCAATGCATATCCATTTAGAACATTCCCAAAAGGACCTAGTGAACTGACATGGATATATACAGATAAAAAATAATTTAATTCCTCCACGCAGACAGATCCATGGATAAGGAATGTGGGGAGAAAGTCTGATGACATTTAGTACTTGATACTTAAACTTTCGGCAGAAAAATTGTACTGAACAATCCAATCATGTTTCCAAGTGCAATACATACATTTTCGATTCCACGTGGTTTTCTCTAACTAAATGCCCATTAATCGTTGTGTCTTCTCTATTTATTCTGTGTGATTGCATCTTTACAGGCCGCAATCACCCTTCCTGAAGAGTTTGTAGCGCTCTCTCAGACAAAACACTTGCTCCTGTAACACCAACTTCTTTTACTTTCAGCCCCAGGCAGGTTAGGAGAGGGAGGGAATATGAAGTTATCGTGTCAGTTATATAATTCCTTATAACATTGGAGAAAACATCGAGGGCAAAAAAACTTGAGCTGAGCGTCTTTCTATGGCACCGTTGAGCATGCAGTGGCAGTTTTCAGATAAAGAATACCTAGAATCAGTTCTAAAATGTATCTTCAGTAAATTGGATCAATCCTAGAACTTCACCTTAAGAAACCAAATTCATGCTATTGCCGACCCAACAGATATATTCAAAAATTAGGCGTCCAGAGAATTACAAACATTCGTCAAAATTAAGCTACTAAATATGATTTATTCGTTTCCATCATTTACCTTCTGTTCGATCTCGGGAACCTTCAACACCTTCAAATTCACCTCCCTCTTTCTGCAAAAATCCAATCACACGGACACAAATAGATAAATTATATTACTAAATCTTACGCCAAATAATATTAGATCTGAAAATAGAAAAAATACACTTGCACAAATAGACAAATTATATTACTAAATCTTAAGCCAAATAATATTAGATCTGAAAATAGCAAAAATACACTTACATTTCCCGAACCGTTTGATCGAATACCTTGATGAAATCCATCCTGGATCTGCCAAAACAGAATTTATCGGGGAAAAAAAGATATCAAAATGCGATAATTGAAATGGGGAAATTCAGAATAGATCTATACATCAATTGACCTGGAATAAACGATTGGAATGGTTGAGATCGCCTTGAGTAAACGGAATGAAAGCGAAAATCCGAAATAAGCGACGGATAATCAGATAATTGATTTTTACGGTCTCGCCCCTAATTCGTGTAGCTTTAAAAGATTTAGGATAAATAGCGCAATCCTACCTTTTAATGTTTGTGCAAAAGTGATGTCGGCATTTTCACCCCCTAAGTCCCACCTTTCATTGCGTAAAAATTATTTTTGAACATTTTTCTTATAAAATGATTTTACCCATTTATTCAAATGACTAGGTTTAATTGCTTAGTTTATATTTAATAGTTTTGTTCAAAAGTTAATTTGTTATTAATAAAAATGTAATTTTTTAGGTTAATTAAATAATTAATGATGTAATGTTTATGTAATTCATAAATAATTAAATAAAATGCTTCTCTCTGTCATC
>CAIGRH010096850.1:0-15554 GCA_903798295.1 Fraxinus nigra
CAATGTCAGTATATTTATTTTGAATTCAATAATTAGCGTCTTCCCAGTCTTTCACGCACATTAACGCTTTTAAAAGATCTTCTTTTAGTCAACTCCTGACCTTCAGGAGAATCATCTTCCTTGCTCTAAAAGCAGACTCCGAAGCTACAATGCTAACATGAGGTGTTAGTAGATTTTTTGCCATTGCAGAAACTATTGACCATCGGTGTTCATAATTTCACTAGATTTCAATTACCTCTTCTGAACTTTTCTTAACTTCTTTGCTACTAATACCTCATGTTAGCACTGTAGCGCATTTTGCAATGCATTTGGACCAGTGACCGTTCGGTCCCAACTCCCAAATGTGCCCGAAACGGTCATTGAATTTTTAGTGACTGTTCTGCTCACATTTTCAAATTTGTTTAGGCGAGCCACCAGCCGAGCGGCTCGTGGCTAGTAAAAAAAGGTGAGCCCACGAGCTGCTCGGCTAGCAGCTCGTCTAATTGACGAGCCGAGCCAGCCTGCTTAGCTCGTGCTCGGGCTTGTCATTTGATGAGCCTGAGCGGCTCGTTACCTTGAGCTGAGTTGGCAGCTGACGAGTCGCTCAACTCGATTTCCACCACTACTGTCGCCACATTTAATTTTTGTATATGTAGACACTAGGGATAATTTTTTTATACATCTTAAAGTTAGTAACCATTACATCCTCGTGAATCCTTACGTTTAAAATCTTCAATTATTAACGAGTGATGAGAATGTAAGATGCTATATTTCTCTTCCCTTTATCCTATACTCTGTAATTAATTAATGCCTAAATGTACTCAGTATTCTTATATTTTTATTTAGATTGTAATTGGATGAATATGGTGGAATTTAGAAGAAACAAGCGAAAATGACTAAAATGGAAGAAATACAAAATTTGGGAATTGAAATGCAAATACTCAAATTTTACATCGAACCTTACGATGAAAATTTGAGAGTGTTAGACATCAATTTGATGAGGAAAGAAGCCAAATGGATGAAATATAGTCAAAGTACTATCATATATCAATCCCCAGTTGAAAAAGTTATGCTTCAGATTTTTTTGTCTCAATTTGAGACTCATTTTGGCATAGTAAACGTTCGAATTGGAAAAATTGTATTTTTGGACGATTTGTAGTCCTTTGAGTTACCTTTCCAACGCATCTTAAATCTCCTCAATCGGATATCGGGAGAGAAAATATGATCAAAATATTGAAAACTGTCTAGTAGAAGTAGATAAAGTTGTGCAGTCGCATAGCTTTAAAACAATGTGGTTGCATATGTTATTTTAGGGAATTTCAGGGCCAAGTTCAAATCAACTATGTGGTCGCATCCACTTCTACTGTGTGGTCATATAGAGCATTTTTGGTTCGAGAAATATAGTTTCCGAATTTGATTCAAACACTTATATTTCAAAATGCTTTTTAAACCTTAAAATCGTCCAGAAAAGACGGAGATGCCCCCATTCTCCCTGTTCTCTCTTTTGCTATTAGAATTCTTCATGAGCAGCTAAATTCTTCTACTTGGTTGAAGGAAACTGAAGCCTCGGAACAAATCAAACCGTGAGATCTAAATTATTTTCATTGTTTAATTCATGTTTTGAGTATTGAATGTTCTTCTGCACTTAATTTCATGATTGTTGCGTTTAATTGTTAGGAGGCCTACTAGTTTATTATTTTTTGAAATATATCACTAAGTTAAATGTCAAATCCGTAATTGTTTGATCTCTTTAATTTATTAAGCAACTAGGGTTTAATAATTTGCCGCATTAGAAATTATTAACTCTTGGGAAGAACGTTTGACTAGATTAAGTACAACTGCTTGTGATTGTGTTATTTAGTTTCATTGATTTTTCTAATTATTAAGGCGGCTACTAGATTAAATCCATAGTGCTTGTCTTAGGTTTTTTTTAGTAAGTAGGGTTAATTGGATCGCTTGTTTTCTAGTTAACTATAATTAAGGAGAAATGAGAAAATAATTTCAACGGTGAATATTCAAAGTGGGAATTAATATATATTTGCATATATGATCAGTTGTGAAATTTCAATGGTGGTTGTAGATTTAGACCAAGGTTTTTTCTATTGATTAGTTTCGTTATTTTAATTTGAGTTATTCATTAGTTGATTTATTTAAAGTAGTTTGTGTAAAATCAAAATCCCCCAATCACCGTTTACATAGCATAAAATTTGATTAATCACTCTTCGAGGGATCGACATTTGCTTCCACTACTACATTTGTTTTTAGAAGTTAATGTTTTATTTTTGGGTGCATGCGACAACACACCAATGAGGCTGTTGCTCTATACACATATTAATTCATATTTTAGTTCATGTTTGTACACATTATTTACGTTTGTTTGCATAGATATTATTCTTTAATTCATGCTTTAATTTTTTTTTCTTTTTGTAAAATATATATTTATGATGATTATTGAACGCTCTTTGTGTCTTTAACATGAATAAATTATTCTTGATATTCTTTTATAGACTTTAAATTAATATCATGTTGTTACTTGAAATAGTAGAACATTATAATTAATATTTCATAAGAATATTATTTGCTCTTGATGTTCATGGATTATAACTTTTAATATTTCAGAAAAATATTGACATATTCCTAAAGAAGCATAAATTTGTAAAGAATACATTCTAATAAAATACATGCTCTTGAAGATTTAATTTTTTTAAATAATAAAATATTGTTACTCATGATGTTCTAGTTCGATTTTACTTGTTCCAGAAGAGCATAATTAAGTAAAATCTAACATAAATTATGTGTTTACTCCTGAAGAGTAAATTCTTACATAATTTATATTTTAAATAATAATATGTTGTTGATGTTCGACCTTCGAGGTCAATTAAGTTCGGATTATTATAAAAGATGAGTGGGTCCTAATGTGAGGTCGGTTCGATTGTTGACGCCTGAGGCCAGTTATTAAGGTTAGATAGGCTATTGTTTTGCTTGCACGAGAAGTTTGTGTAGTTTATCGAGATTAAAAAAACATAATGATTGAAGATCAACGACGAGATATGTATATATCCAATCAGCTAAATGCACATGGAAAGTTATCACGTTAGCACCCACATAATCCACCAATCAAATAGCTAAGCTTCATTCCCTAAGTAATTTATTAATTACTGGGGACCACCTACATGATTAACTCATAATGATGTGACAACCCAAGCTTGGCAACCAATCTAATCACACCAACAAATGTACTTCTTCAGCTCGAAATTATGGCTGACAAGACGTGGAGTACAGAGTACATGAATATTTTCTACTGTAAAAGAGGATGGAAGCTAAAAGGAAGGACACAAGATTCATATTACAAATTTCTTTACAATACTTGATCATATTTCAAATATCTCCTCACAGAAAAGAGAGGCATCATTGTTGTAAAGAGAAACATTGTAATCTTTCACCATAAAGAAAAACTTTACTTTTCACTAAGTTAGCTTGACTATTTGTCCATACAAATTTCTACGTCAACAAATTGGCGCTAGAAGGAAGTCCTCCAACTTGAAAAACAATATCTTCTCCACGAAACTCATGAGGAAATATCATTATGGATAAGTCATCACATCCACAAAGTACAAGGCGAGGACGAGGCCAAGCAGACACTATCGATCCTCAGATGATCACAATGAAAGAAGCCATTGAAAAATTGACGAATGTTGTCAACATGCTGGAGCAGAATCAAGCTCCTACCTTATCACAAGACCCTAGGTTGAATCCCCGCAAAGGGAAAGAGTTAGACCACCTCTGACCATAAGGACCCTTCGGTTCTCAGAAGGAGAATCTTCCAAAAGCCAAACCGAAAAATCAGAAGTTCTCCCATAATCAGACTGGCTGCAAGGAGAACTAACATTATGTTCAATAGATTGGGCTCTCAACATTCCCACACACGTGTGAGTAGACATGAAGAACCCTATGCTAGACGTTTAGTAGAACAACCATAACCTGAAATGAGTATTTTAAAGAAACGTATCACCGACCTGGAAGCAAAAAATAAAGGGAGTACGGAGGAATACCTCACAAAATGTCATTCCCCCTTTACTAATGACATCCTTGCCGAACCTTCACCCAAAAAGTTAAAAATGCCACAGCTAACTGGGTATGATGGGGAATGAGACCCTCTCAGCCACTTGGATAAATATACTTCCTAAATAGAGCTTCAGGGAGCAGGAGACGTTGGAATGACCTTGCCACAGAGTTTCTTGGCCAATTCATGGGTTTTTAAACGAGAACCACACCTAAAGAGAGGTTGGTGAGCATTAAACAACAGAATACTGAATCACTAAAAATTTATCTTAGTAGATTCAATAAGCAATCCATGGAGGTCAAGAAGGTTTCTGATGACGCCGCGCTTATTGCAGTTCTCTTTGGATTAAGGTAAAAATTAGGTTCTGGTGGTCCATACACGAGGATGAACCTTAGACATAGCACGAGTTTTTGAGCCGAGCTGAGAAACATATTAGTGCTGAGGAAGCCACGTCGAATCAAGAAGTACTCCAACTAAATTCAAATCATCCGACTCCACAATAGATGAAAGGCAAACAAGCGGATAAAGATTTTAACCGCGATAGAAGGATAGAAGGGACCAAGGATGTTCCAAACCATACCCAGAAAGATTCCACAAATATCACCCCCTGAACGCCACGCTGGGAGAAGTTTTCTTACAAGTGGAGGAAAAATAGGCATTTCATAGACCTCCACCTCAAAAAAAGGAATACCTAATGAAAACTCCATGGAGGTACTGTCGATATCACAGGTCGACATGACATTATACTGACAATTGTAGAAACCTGAAAGAAGTGGAATCTTTGATTCGTCGAGGTCATTTGCAAAAATTCGTGGCCAAACCTAAGGAAGCAAATCAAACATACAATCGACAGCCAAACCAATCTGGAACAAATTAGCGAGCTCAGACGAATCAGCAAGCTTGGGATACAATCACTCGAGCTGAAATCAGAACTTTGGTAAGTGGAAATCAATATCTCGAAGGATCCAGAAGGGCCGGTTGAGACAGGCGCACAACGCTTGCATTTGACAAAATTATAATGTGATACTACCAGAACCCGAGGTCAGCGTAGCTTCGTATATGAAATGGTTTGAATTTTAGAAAAAGATTCATACGGAGTTCTACAGGACCAAAGCGATGTATTAGTCATAGCTATGACTCTTGCAGGGGTACGAGTGCATCATATCTTAGTTGACAATGGAAGTTCGGACAATGTACTTTATTCTCGAATGCTGGAGAAAATAGGAATCCAAGAACGCTACCTCCGACCATTTTCCAAGAGGTTACAAGGATTCTCTAGGGATCCTATTGAAGTACGAGGACAAATTGTTTTAAGTGTGGAATTGGGCGAACCCCCTTGTCAAAGACGGATCCTAGCACATTTTATTGTTGTAGATCTCCATTCGAACTATAATGGCATATTAGGGAGGCCCTTATTACATGAGCTACAAGCTGCGACCTCGATCTACCATTATTGTATGAAGTTACTCCAAGTCATTGTACGCGGGAACCAAGCTGAAGCAATGGCTTGTAATATTGATTTACCTAGTCCTCGAGTTCAAATGTTGAAGGGAAATGAGCAAGCAAAGAAGAATAAATCAAAGAGGTCAGTCGTTGCCGATCTTACTAAGATTGGTATCTCGGAGAAACTCCATCGAAGTGCTCTCAATAGTCAACTCCTGTTTGAAGAAAAAGATGCGGACCCCTGTCCTTACCCTGGTATCATGACAATCTCAATACCTATAGCAGGAACTGTTGTACCCAAGGTCCTGGTTGACACAAGGAATTCCTTTAACACGCTCTATGTCCACACGTTGCAATGGATGGGCATTACACTGAACTTTTTACAACCATATCCCAACATGATCCTAGGGCTTAATGGGGCCCTTACTAAAGCCAAAGGAAAAATTAGGCTCCCAGTTGAGGTCGGCTGAAGCCCCACGCCGAATTAAGTTAAATGCATAATTCGTAATAATGGACTCAAACTCTCCATATGACGCCATCATGGGACAACCATTGTTATTCGACCTCAAAGCAATTATGTCGATGTATCATTATTCCCTTAAGTTTTCCACTCTACACATAGGCATGCCAAGTGAGGATCGACTCGAAAGTCTATATGATATATATGGTGGAGTCTGACCTCAATTCATTGGACCCATGTGTACGAGTAAATGGAGGTTAACCCGTGGAAAGTTGGAAGAATAGAGGTCAGATCAGGCAACCTACCAATGGAGCTCAAAATTGGTTACGGATTACAACTGCCTATCCGAGGTCATGTTATCGAAGTCATTCAGAAAAACCTTGATGTCTTCACATCGGATCACTCAGATATGAAAGGGATTGACCCCAAGATCATTTGCCACAGGTTAGGACTTGATCCTACAATATAACCACGACAACAACGGCAGAGACCTTTAAATCCAAAAACGTATGTGGCCTTAAACAAAGAGGTGCTAAAGCTGCTCCATAACGGGTTCATTCATGAAGCAAAATATTCAACATGGATTGCCAATCCAGTTTTGGCAAAGAAAAGCAACGACAATTAGAGGATGTGCATTAATTTTACAGATCTGAACAAGGCATGTCCAAAGGACAGCTTCTCGTTGCCAAGGATAGATCAAATGGTGTACGCAATGACTGGACATAAATTACTTAGCTTTATGGATGCATATTCGGGGTATAATCAAATCCCCATTTACAAACCCGATCAAGAACACATTACCTTCATAACTGATCGATGACTCTATTCTTACAAGATGATGCCATTCAGGCTCAAAAATGCTGAAGCCACTTATCAACATTTAGTCAATGCCAAGTTCGCTGAGCAAGTCGATAAAACCATGGAGGTATATGTTGATGATATGCTAGTGAAAAGCATAGATGTAGATGATCATCACCTATACCTCGCTGAAATGTTTGAAGTCTTGAGAAGATATGGAATGAAGCTGAATTCGCACAAATACGCCTTTGGTATGAGCTAGGAAAAATTCCTGGGGTATTTGGTAAACCAGAGAGGAATTGAAGTAAATTCGGAAAAGATACGAGCTATCATCGAAATGCATCTCCCGACGAAACCCAAAGAGGTTCAGAGTTTGACTGGGCGAATGGTTGTCCTCGGCCATTTTATATCAAAGTCGACTAATAAGTATAAACCTTTCTTCGATATCCTACGAGGAGGAAAGAAATTTGAATGGACTTCTGAATGTTAGCGCCTTTGACGAGCTAAAATTACAACTGGCACAACCTCTAGTGTTATCAAAACTAATGGGATGAGAGGTCCTAATATTATATCTGGCTGTATTTGACCATACAGTCGGTATTATCTTAGTAAAGGAGGAAGATGAGGGTGCAACATGCAGTCTATTACATAAGCAAGGCCTTCAATGAGGCCGAGCTCCGCTATTCTCCCTTAGAAAAATTGGCTTACACTGTGGTAATAGCAACAAGAAAACCAAAGCCTTACTTCCTGGAGCATCCAATTGAAATCTTAACCAACTACCCGTTAAGATAAGTTTTGCAAAAGCCGGATATTTCAGGTCGGATGGGGAAGTGGCCGTGGAACTCAGCCAGTTTGATATAAGATATAAACACCATTCCTCCTTGAAATGCCAAGCCCTCACCGACTTTGTTGCTGAGTTTAGTTCAATCCCGACAGAAGAATCCCCTCATAATCCACTGTAGAGACTCTTCGACCGAAACACGGTCAGGAGCCGAAATTATCTTGATCAGCCCCGACAATCAGCTATTCTGCGAAGCACTGTCCTTCGATTTCAAGGCCTCAAATAACGAAGCTGAATACGAGACACTCATAGCTGGTGTAAGGATGGTGAAAAATATAAAGGTTTTTCACCTGATAATCCATAGTGACTCACAGTTGGTGGTCAATCAGGTCAATGAAGCATACCAAGCTAAAGAAGAAAGTATGAGCAAATATTCTCAAATCGTTATACGAGCATTCAAAAATTTTGAAACCATGTCCATTGAACAGATTTCTCGAACTCAAAACAGTCACGCCGACACCTTAACTTGTTGATGACAAGTGAAGGAATATTAGAATTTGACAGCATACCGGTGGCAATGATCCATCATCCAGCCATTGAGGAATTAGAAAATGTCGCTATGGCAACTGGCTTAAAACCGACCTGGATGGATGATATCAGGTCTTTCCTGAAAATAGATATATGTTCGGAAGATCCTGTTGAATCAAGAAAACTTCGAATGAGGTCAGCAAGGTACACATTGATTGACGATGTCCTTTATAAGCAAGGATACTCTTTGCCTTTGTTAAGATGCCTAAACGATGAAGAAAAGCTATTTACCCTGCAAGAGGTTCACGAAAGAATGTGTGGAAATCACGTTGGCGGACAGTCTGTGGACCACAAAATTATACGTCAAGGATACTTTTGGCCTACTATAAAGAAGGATGTGTTGGAATTTGTTAGAAAATATGATAAATGTCAACGATTTGCTCCCAACATTAAACTCCCCCAGGAGAATTGAATTATGTGATGGCCTCTTGACCTTTTTCCAAATAGGGGGTTGATTTAATCGGCCCTATGCCAACCGGAAAAGGGAAGACGAAGTTCGCAATTGTGGTTGTGGACTATTTCATAAAATGGGCGAAAGCTGAGCCCCTAGATGAGATAACCGAGCAAAGGAATACGGATTTCATTTGGAGATCCATCATATGTAGATTTAGAATACCACACTCCATTGTGACTGCCAATGGGAAACAATTTGACATAGTCATTTTACTAATTTTTGTGAGGAGTTCGGCATCCGAAAACACTTCTCTATACCAAATCACCCTCAAGCTAATGGTCAAGTTAAAGCAATGAATAAGATCATCAAACATACTCTGAAAGCTAAACTTGATGCTCTTAAGGATGATGGGCAAAGGAACTCTCCAGTGTGTTGTGGTCTTACTGTACTATACCTAAGAACAGCAACGGGAAAATCCCATTTTCTTTAGCTTTTGGAGTGGAAACTGTCATCCCTCTTGAGATAGGAATCCCTTTTGCTGGGATGATGGCATATTGTGAGAATGGGAACGAACAACTGTTATGAGGAGATTTGGATTTGACAGAGTAAAAAGGAAATGATGCCGAGATCAAGAATGTAGTATACAAACAATGTAATGCAAGGTATTACAATCAAAAGGTCAAGAAACGAGAATTTGAGGTGGGTGACCTCGTATTAAGGAAAGTCTTTTCAACAACAAGGAAACTCAATTCTGGGTCTTTGGGACCTAACTGGGAAGGTCCTTACAAAGTAACAAAAGTACCACTTAAAGGAGCTTATGAATTAGAAGATATGGAAGGAAGATCTCTACTGCATCCCTGGAATGCAGAGTACCTAAAAAAATATTATTAGTAAAATGATGGTTATGCTTTTGCATGTTATTTATAATAAAAATATATACTTCTAAAGTATAAGATTCGTTAGCATATTGACTTAAGCCCTGCTCATAAGTAGGTCAAGCTAAGGTTACATGTGCTGCAAACACTTAAGCAATGCTTATGAGTAGGTCGAGCAAATGTTGCATGTGCTGTAAACACTTAGTAAAACTTCGTATAAGGAACTACTTAAGCCCTGCTCATGAGTAGGCCGAGCTAATGTTGCATGTGTTGCAAACACTTAGTGAAAATTCCTACAAGGAACTACTTAAGACCTGCTCATAAGCAGGTTGAGCTAAGGTTGCACATAAAAGGAACTACTTAAGCCCTGCTCATGAGTAGACCGAGCTAAGGTTGCATGTGCTGCAATACTTAGTGAAAATTTCTATAAAAACCTAAGCTTTGCTTATGAGCAAGTTAAGCTAAGGTTACATAGGTTGAAAAAAAAATTTCTTATGAAGAAATATCTAAAAACTAATGTCACATGCAAACATTCCAAGAAAGAAATTATCACTAAAGTAAAAAAAATTAATGAGCAAATTGAAATCTCATTTGTTAAAATCAAGAGATTACAAAGAGTCCTTAAGAAATTCTTAAAGATCTAACAAAAACTAAGTACAGGAAGAAACTACTAGGCTTGATGGTCTAGGGAAGAATGTATACATGAGTTGTATCTTCCTTAATAGGAGTGATTTGAACTCTAGCTGCCCAGTTCTTCTTTTTGCTCTTTATATGCCTCCGCCAACAAAGCAGTGTCCCAATCCGGCTTCTCCTTATTTATGTACTTGATAATTTCACCTAAGGCCAACACATAAGCATCTTGAGCCAATGCATCAAACTCAGGGGAAGTCCTCTAGTCCTCCATCGCCTTGGAAGCCTTCAGCTCAACCTCCTTTACCCTTTTTATCGCCACTGCTGCCCGAGCTGTTGCTTCATCAGCTCTTTCCTTTTCATTGTCATCTCGGGCAATAGCCTTCTCTCCCAAAATTTTCAGAGCTTGGATGTCGTCCATGAGCTTCAATTCTATAGTAAGATGGGCATTGAGCTCTTCTCCTATTATGTTCAGGTGATCTTCATAGTTTTTCTCCTTCTCAGCGAAGATCACCTTCTTTGCATCTACCTTCACAAAAAGCATAATAGTCTAATCCCCCACCTTGAGCATTTTATCAAGTTCGGCCTTTACCTAAAGAGAAAATAGAAGAAAACTATTAGGAACTTCGGATAATTAACTCTTAAAAAATACTAATAGTTGAAGAAAATACCTTATCTACCACGGACATCATATAGAGGATTGATCGATGGCTATGAAGCTGAGCTATTATAATACTCTCTCCGATTGGCATGTCAGCCACAAATTGTTGCTCACGATCATTCCTGCTCTGAGTCATCAGAGCCATTGACTTCCTTAAGGGAATGGAAGAGCAACGATCGACTCCCTAGCTGGAGAGGGAACTCGGAGGAAGTCCAGGTACAAGTCAGGTCGACGCCCCATTAGACCTTCAATATTAGGCCTTTGAAGATCTGGACATCTCTCCTGGGACTTCGAAGATGAGCCAGATGTGGTGACATGAACGGCTAAAGGAATCGGTTGAGGAGAGCTCGAGGGAGCTAGATGGGTTGGCATAGCTGGCTGCTCCGTAGAACGGTGCCTTTTCAAAGGGTGCTCCACTTCGGACTCAGAGTTGACCTCTTCAAGTCGGTTGGTGACCTCGACAGCAGTTGCTTTTCTCTTTGCCTTAGCAGCCTCAGCTATTATTGCCACCTTGGCTACTCGAAAGTTCAACATGTCTGGATCTTGACCTAAGATAGAAGTCAATGAATGAGTTACTTTCACTAAAAAAAACTCTCTAAAGTAAAAGCTAAAAAGTCAGTAAGGGATTGACTTACGAGAAGAAGTGGCGGTAGAGGTAGCAGGTCAATTTGATGTTGAGGTCGGCAGAAGTGTCCAAAGTAAGCCTGCATGAAATAGGTTCGCGTCTAAAATCATGAACTTGCAAGACCTCTGTTTGTTAGGAAGAGCTCGGATGGAATCTACTTGTCCTTGAATCATCGAGCTCAGATGACAGGGTCTGTAAACTACAAAAAGAAAAAAAAGAAAGGTTAAAAGAACAATTCTATTACGAAAAACCTAAATTAGAAGTGGAGGAAGTTATTATTTACAGAAAGAATGATAGAAAGTAGAGAGTAGGGACTATATCCTCTCTATCCACTTCGACATGATGGAACTGCCAATTCTCTAGAACAAAGAAAAATAACTCTTTCCACCCCTTAATTGAGGAGGGAGTTAAACTGGGACACATTTAGCTCGGGGTGACCTAATTGCTTCCACAGAATTAAGGTCGCAATAGGGGATCTCCACACCCATTTGGGCAGAATTGAGTAGGGGCTATTCCCCAAGAAGAAAAGAATTGTCGTATAATCTTTGGAAAGTAAAGTCTCAACCCAGCTTGAAGGATTACCGAGTTAAGGGCTACACACCTTGATGGAGGAGTGTTAGCTCGGTTTGAAGAGGAAGAAATCTCTAGTTCTACAGTACTAGGTATGTTATACTTAGCCCTTATACTAGCTAATGCATTTCCTGTAATCACTGACTTATAGGAATATGCTCTTCATTCTTGATTCCCATTTTTGTTACCTCCTTGTGACCTCGCTTCTCTCATCTTTCATCGTTGTTCCATACTATTGGGAGAATTGGATGGTTGTGGATAAAAAGAAGATAAAGGAACATGAGTTAATACTTCTAAGTAGTCCGAGCTTGCAAAAGAGGGACTAAAAGACGGAGTGGACGAAGATGATACAGTTTCTTCCTGTTGATTACCCCAGACTGTACTCGAGATGACACGACCCATCCCAGATCACCCTAATAGACCCGAAACGTGACGTGTACGGATGGTAGATGCTGACTAGATGCCAGATCCACCACCAAGGCTGACTATAAGTTACTACGAAATATCAAGAATCACATGTTTATGAAAAATATAGTACGATGGGTACAAAATAAATATTTTGTGCTTTACCAAAATACATCATGTCGTGTGGCTATAATTCTAAACCATCAGGCTCTCAAGCTATCAAGAACCAGTACTACATGTAAGGACAATTATGGGAAAATATATGAGCTAATAGCTCGGTGAGGGAAATTTCTAAAGTAATTATACTTTCTCATTTATATATATTTTTATTGAAAATCAAATGGAAATCATTTAACAGTTCACATTATAATAACATACCATAACAACAATAATCAAGACATGAGACACCTCATAGCACTGAAAAATATCATCTAATAGTCATGATATAATTATCAATTCAAATCCATATCGTCATCTCATTCAATCACATGTAATCAACCAAAAATGTATCATCTAACTGAAATATATAATCCGCCCCTCGGGCTAAATACTTTCGCCACAGGCCTTTGGCCGCCACCGTGAACGAAAGTGATCTCAAAGACCTCTCATAATCAATACTAGAACATGGCCAAGGCCACTCAGTGAACTATATGTACACGGTCAAAACTCTTCATCCACAGTCAAGACTCCTTAATGTAGTATAGNTCATGACATAATCATCAACTCAAATTCATATCATCGTCTCGTCCCATCACATGTAATCAACCAAAAATGTACCCTCTGACTGAAATATATAATCCGCCCCTCGGGCTAAATACTTTCGCCACAGGCCTTTGGCCGCCACCGTGAACGAAAGTGATCTCAAAGACCTCTCATAATCAATACTAGAACATGGCCAAGGCCACTCAGTGAACTATATGTACACGGTCAAAACTCTTCATCCACAGTCAAGACTCCTTAATGTAGTATAGAACACGGCCAGGCCACTTTGTGAACTATAATAAATATATAATCATTGGTACTTTTCTGGTCGATCTCAATATCACATACGTCTTACATTCCTATTCACAAATAATCCATTCACAATTTTGAATTCCACATATATTATAGTGAAATAACATTTCCATATTAATCATGTAATTAAACAAATACTTCGCATAATAACATAAAATGTATACTAGTATAATTAATTTATCAATACTTAGAGAATATTTAAGTTTTTCCACTCACGGAGTTCTCAACAACAACCTTGCTAGGTCAATAGGCTTTCCCCACTTCTATACCACCTCTTGAATTAACGATATAATTAGTCAAATCAAAATAATGAGTAATCATCTAATATAATTCCTCATTTGGTCTCTTGCATCCTAATTCACAAAAAATATTACATTTGAGAGGCTAATTGTTACTATTTGCTTTCTGTCTTCATTTTTCATTTATTAATTGTACAATTAAGTATACATGTCCAATAATTCCACTTCCCATACATCCTTTAATTTACCGCATTCATCTCTTCTCTAACAACATAGAAGAATCAGCTACCTCTTCCAATTTCATTCCTTATATTAATATATCGTTTGATTTGCCTCTAAATTATAGCTATCACATGCACACTACACAAAATGAGGTAACAATATTATATATGTTTCCTCATTACTTGCTATTGTAAGGATAAGAGGATAAATTAAATAGAGAACTTATCAATTAAGTAAACATAGGTTAAATTAAATATGTGTACCAATAGTGCTAGTTCATCCAATACTAGCATAAATCTATCTAATTAGGGAAGTCCCATTTAAATAATTGCAGCCAAAGTACATATACCTATACCAAACCCATCCTCAATTGACACCATTCCTCTATTGAATTTTGGTCCCTTCTTTAAATTTCAATCTTATAACTACTTGCTGAGTTTTTCATCTAGAAAGCTCAAACCTAGAAAAATCAACATAATTCTTACTTACCTTTAAATCAAATGAGAAATTGAAGAAAAGTATAACCCAAGCTGTTGCTTTTTTTTTTCCCTTCTCTTTTCTCGATTTCTCTATCTTCTTCTCTCTGCCCATTCTTTCCTTCAACTGGTGTGGGTGTGCTTGTGTAAATGAGGAGAAAATGGGTTTGGAAATCTCTAGATAGTGGGCCTTTTGCAAGAAAATCCTTCAGCTACCAATAATGTATAAGTAAGTCCTCCACTTTAAATTTAATCCATTTAAAACCCTCCATTATCTTAAAAATAAAATAAGCCCCAAGAAAATAAATTATTCCAATTAAGTCCATATTTGTGACCTTGACTTTGACCAATTGAATTTTTGACTTTTACTATAATGAGTGGGGTGTAACATGAGATTCATCTGAACTCATAAAAATCTAGGAAAAGATATATATATATATATATATAAAGCGTAGAGATAATGAAATGTATTCTTGGTGAAAGGGAATACTTGAACGAAGTTGACCACATAATCCACCAATCAAACGGCTAAACTTCCTTCCCTAAGTAATACATTAATTGCTGGGACCACCTGCAGGATTAACTCATAATGACTTGACAATCGGAGCTTGGCAGCGAATCTAATCACACCAACAAATGTACTTCTTCAGCTCGGAATTATGACTGACAAGACGTGGAGTACAGAGTACATGTATATTTTCTACTATAAAAAGAGGATGGAAGCCAAAAGGAAAGACACAAGATTCACATTACAACTTTGTTTACAATACTTGATCATATTTCAAATATCTCCTCAAAGAAAAAGAAAGGCATCATTGTTGTAAAGAGAAACATTGTAATCTTTCACCAAAAGAAAAACTTTACTTTTCACTAAGTTGGCTTGACTATTTGTCCATACAAATTTCAACATCAACATATGTTATTGAACCTGAAGAGCATGACATTAAAATTATAATATTTCAAAATAATGTTGATATATTAATTTTGAATAAGCAATAGTATAATACAAAGTGCTCTCGAAATAGCACATATATCGAAAAGTATATCATATGTGTAATTCATGAATTAGTGTTTATCCTTGAAGGAAAACATATAATTCATGACATGTGGACATTAACTTTTATATGACTATATCATAGTTAATCATATATTTAAGAGTTGACTATTTTTTTTGGATTGAATGATTATTCAAATAGCAAACATTGTATTGAACCAAAAGAAAAATGTTAATTTCAAGATTCCAAGTAAACTAAGCTAACGTGGTATAGGAGCACAGATAATCACTAACAGAAAATTGCAAAAAGAGGAAATCCCCCCCCCCCCACCCTCCC
>CAIGRH010096864.1:0-12139 GCA_903798295.1 Fraxinus nigra
GGATCACGGGGTTTAAGCAAAACTACAGCCCGTGACACTTGGGCCCTTGAGCATAAGATAGGACGTGCCAAGAAAAAGCTCAATGCCATGGAAGATTTTGCGATTGCTTGCTGCTTCAGTCCCACTGCTTTTAGCGAAATCAATCGGGTTACTAAATTTTAATTTGTCTTACATTAGTCGCTGAACTCCAATTTCATTTCAATTTTTTTTTATCAATATGTTACATTTAGACACTTATTGTGCCCCAGTTTGGCCCCCAATATTCGAGATTATAATTTTTGATATAATGTTTTCTTTTAAAGAATGTGGTTAAAAAACAAGAAAAACTTTGAGTTTATATGTAATATTATTTTATTGGAGAATGTGTGGTTGATAAAAAGGGAGCGAAAAATGAATTATAATTTTAATGGGTGCCGACTGTGTTTCCCCCAAGCTGACAAAAATTAATTAATTAATTAATAGCTATACCATAATTGATCTCTAGTAATCGCGACATAGTACCTAGAAAAGAAAATTGTAAAAGGAAGGTTATATTGATATCTTTTAATTTAAGTGAAAATGCACGTTCTTTTTTTATCACTTTAAAGATGTGATGATGTAGAACAAATAGTTGCATGGATTGAAGAAAAATTGGATCAAAACGAAAAATTGGTAAAAGTGTAGGTGATACAGTCAAGCTCCGATTTGGATCCATAATACCATTTCGGAAAGAAAACAATGAGACGAGTAGAACTTACTATTATACAGTGAGATACGATGGTTTCGGCCATTCGAGTTCGTTTAGGACTCGAAAACTATTTTTAACTTTTAGTACTATTTTTGTCATTTATATTATTTTGAATTCTTTGCAATTTTAGTTTGTTTTAACCAGGTTTTCATTTAAACCCTTATAAATAAATGGTTAATTCATCATTTTTTTTATATAAGTTTGTGAGTTTTTTTTTTCCATAATTTGGTGGATTCCAAATTTCGCGTTGGAAACAATAGGCATAATGAACAATAGACAAAAAAATGAACGGATTGCTGAGCCTATATATAATTCGAGGAGGAAATAATATGAGACGTGTAGTAGAAGAAAGCGAATCGGAGTCGGGGGAGGAGTTCGAAGCATTATTATGTAATCATCAAAATTGAAACACCTTTAATGATTATCTGATTAAAAAGACATTATCTCGTTCTTTGGTAACATGAATATCAATGACTTTTTGGTGTGGTTGGTGAAGAGGGTCTACATATAGATAAAGAGAAGACGAGCAATCCAAGATTCGCCAACACTAAAATCAGTTTATAAAGTAAGAAGTTTCCATGGTTTAACAACTTTCTATAGGAAACTTATCAGGAATGTTAGCACTATCGTGGCACCACTCATAGAATGTTTGAAGAAGGAGAGATTTAGTTGGAGAGATGAGCAAGATAATAATTTTGCCTTCATCAAGGAAAAGTTGTGCACAGTTCCAATATTTGCCTTGTCAAGTTTTGAGAAGATATTTGAGGTAGAGTGTGATGCTAGTGGTGTAGGTGTTGGGGCCGTCCTTTCCTAAGAGAAGAGACTCGTGACTTTGTTTTCTAAAAAGTTGAGTGATGTTAGATAGAAGTGGAGTACTTATGAGCAGGAATTCTATGCAATTGTGAGGTTTCGAAGCAATGAGAACACTACTTTGTACAGAATGAGTTTGTGTTGTTTACTGATCATCAAGCCCTGAACTTTATTCATATTCAGAAACATATCAGCATAATGCATGCTCGATGCATGACTTTCCTTTAAGAATTTCCTTTTGTGATTATACATAAATCAAAAAGTACAAATAGACTTGCAGATGCCCTTAGTAGAAGAGCATCTTTACTAGTCACACTGTTACAAGAAATTACTGAATTTGAGTGTAAATCGTGAAGCAATGACATATTTCTATATTAGTGTATATTTGTTCAAGGGCAACCATCTTTGCATTCTCTTTTCATCTCTACATGAAAAGTTGATTCGAAATCTGCATGAAGAAGGTTTTAGTAGACACATGGGGTGTGACAAGACAATAGCCAGTTTGGAAACTAGGTATTATTAGCCACAATCGAAGAAAGATGTTAGAGTTATAGTAAAAAAATGTTATACTTGTCAAGTGTAAAAGGGTTAAGTGAAAAATAGCAAATTATACATGCCGCTTTCGAGCCCTCAGGGCATATGGTAAGATCTTGATTGGATTTAGTTCTAGGATTACCTCATACTCAACGGAGAGTAGATTCTGTTTTTGTGGTGGTTGACAGGTTATCCAAGATGGCTCACTTTATAACTTGTTGGAAGACCTCAGATGTATCACATATTGCCAAACTATTTTTTCAAAGAGGTTGTTCGATTGTATGGGGTTCTCAAGTCTATCACATAAGATCGGGATACACAGTTAGTAGGAAACTTTTGGATTACATTGTGATAGTTGAATTGGATGAGTTTGAATCAAAGGAGCACTATCCATCCTCAAACTGATGGATAGACCGAAGTCACTAACCGTACCCTTTGAAATGTAGTTCGAAGTGTCTGTGGAGATAAGCCCAAACAATGGGATCTTACACTACCTCAAGTCGAGTTTGCATACAATGGCGCGGTTCATAGTGTTACAAGCAAGTCCCCGTTTGCTATTGTATATAAAAAAGGTTCTTTACCATGTTGTGGATTTGGTGAAGCTGCCCAGGGGGAATAGTAAGAGTGTTAATGCTGAACATCTGGCAAAAGAGGTGCTAGCAGTGCGTGATGAAGTAAAACAAAAATTGGAGAAAACTAATGTAAGGTATAAGGAAGCAGTTCACATCGACGAGGTAAACAATTTCAGGAATGAGACTCAGTAATGGTATTTTTAAGAAATGAGAGATTCCTTGTTAGTACTTACAACAAGTTGAAATCGAGAAAGTATGGGCTTTTCAAAGTACTTAAGCGGATTAACAACAATACCTACATTATTGATTGGACATCTTCTATAGGTATCTCCAGTACATTCAACGTAACAGATCAGTTCCATGAAGATGATGAATCTCTCTATGCAGATTATAACTCAGGGTCGAGTTCTTCGGAGGTGGAAGGGGCCGATGTAGAACAAATGGTTGGATGGATTGAAAAAGAATTAGATCAAAAAGGAAAATTGGCAAAAGTGCATGTGTGACGGTCAAGCTCCGATTTGGATCTATAATACCATTTCGTAAAGAGAACGGCGAGACGAGTAGAACTCACTGCTATGTCATGACATACGATGTTTCGGCAATCCGAGTTCGTTTTGGATTCAAAAACTACTTTTTAAATTTTAGTGTTATTTGTGTCGTTTAGTTAATTTCGAATTATTTGCAATTTGTTTTAACTAAGTTTTCATGTAAATCCTTATAAATAAAATGTTAATTCATCATTTTTTTTATCATCTTTCAAATAATAAAATTCGTAAGTTTTTTTTTTTTTCATAATTTGTTGGATTTCAAATTTCGTATTTTTAAAATTTTCGCTTGAATTATTTTTTTACGTTGCGTCATGTGGGCTGCAAGTAAAACTTGCCTGTGTTTATCTCGTGTACCTTTGCCGTACTTCTAGCGAGAATCCTTAACTTTGACTATGAAGACTTAAACATTTGGATTATGTGGTTGATTACCGTAATTCGGTTAGCCAAGAATTCAAATGTTTCAAATTATCCAAATATATAAAAATAGTTACTTAGTTTCATAAATAGCTTTTAACTTTTCAAAAGTAACGTCAAATGAACTAATTAATCAATTTTCTCTAAAAGCCATTTTAATTTGATAAAATATTTTCAAAAAATTATCTAAATATGTTTGAAAATAGTTTTTTAATTTTAAAAATATTTTTAAAGCTTTTGAAAATCCTATCGAGTGGATCCTAAATGATTCGAAGTTTTGACCAGACGGTTTACCTAAAGAAACCATTGTGAAATTTGGAAAGTTTCCTACTTTGTGGCATGTAAACTATCCACCGTTGCACACAAACTTGGCCATGTCTTATCCACAAAAACACACACACGCACCACCCAATCTTCTCTATCTTTTCTTCACTCTTCAACCATACAAAATACACCTATCAACATTGTCAAGTACACAACAAAACCAGAAACGAAGAATTATACATAGAAAAAATGTCAGTAGCATCATCACCTTCTTTCCCATGCATCAAATTTCGCAACCCACTGTCGTCTTCTTCGTCTTCACCTTGTTCATCTTCATCATCCACTTTTAGATTCTCTGCAACCAATCCTACCACCATTTTTACTATCAGGAACTCTCAGGCTGAAGGCCCTTTTAGAAGACCAGTGGCTCCTCCACCTGTAAAGCCAGTTCCACCATCTCCACCACCATCCGCACCAATTTCGTCATCTCCGGTCGCTCCTCCTCCTCCGACGCCTACGCCGGCTCCAAGTGCGCGGGTGGCGGATAAGGGTGTGATTACTTTGGAGTTTCAGAGACAGAAGGCTAAGGAGCTGCAAGAGTATTTCAAGAAGAAGAAGCTTGAAGAAGCTGATCAGGGTCCTTTCTTTGGGTTCATTGGCAAGAATGAAATCGCCAATGGCAGGTAATAATCTTCTCTCTCTGCTTATCTTTCAATTTTCATGATCATATTTCATGGAATTGGATTTGGACCCATATCCATATGATTGTATTAGATGATTTATTTTTATAGAAATTCAGTTATTGAAGATAATTGAGACGAAAATTATTCACCCCCAACTCCTTTGCTCTAAACTTGATTGCCAAATGATCCCAACTCCTTAGTTGTTTCTGGGCTACAAAAATTTACTGTATTGGCTAAGTGGAACCTAGACTGGTTAGAAAATGGTCGGATAGTTACATCATTCTGCTTTGATTCTTCAATTAAATTACACAAGCAATGTTAGTTTGCTACTTGAAAATCATGGAGGTTTGAATGTAAATGGTTCTCTGCAATACAATGAGGAATTAAATTACAGCCAATTGATTATTTGAACATGGCATGATTTTGTGCTTTTAAGTACCTTAATTCTTCATTCTGTCTATCCAGTGTTTTGATTAGGATAACTCTTTAAGTGCACACAATTTTCTCGAATCCTTAATCAACTACATGCTTCTTTTTCATGACTACTCGATCCCATCTTAAGTTCTCAAAATAAGTGTTATAAACAACCAAGAAAATACCAGATAGCTCCGTTACCAATTTGTTGTAATAATATGCGAGAAAATAATATGACACAATATGAAGTAATTGATCGCAAACTCAAGAACAAAATAATTGGCAGATGAATCGAGATTTTACTAAAATATGGAGAAATAATACAATGATTTTGTGTTATGATTTGTCTAACTTAATTTAAAATAAATTGAAGAGCTAAATATATATAGAGAACAAATAGAGGACGTCCTAACCCTTGTCTTGGTGTTGTAGAAGAAGTAGAATGCAAAAATCTCGTCGAACTCTGATTAGGAGACTAAAATATCCAGGGACAACAGAAGAGGCGCCAGGTCTTGGGAAAACTGCTCCTTTTATGCTTTTTTTCATTCTTTTGTCCATATCTTGATCTCTTCAAGCCGAACACAAATTCAAACTTTCAATAGGGTTTCCAAATAGAACTTCAACTAGAATTTGCAAAATAAATTTTGAATAGGATTCCAAAAGCATTGCAACGAAGAATTCTTCTTAAGTTGACTTTAATTAGAATTCTCAATTATCTTCAAAATAGAGTTTTGATCACACCCTAATTCTAACAATAAGAATTCTTGAAAAGAATGTATAGGAAGATACTCACTAAAACAATGCTTCTATTCCTAGACAAATGGTACTCATGCCATTCTCTCTCTTATTTCACTAATGCTTAGCCATTCTCCCTATGGTGACAAGACCATTCCTAAAACTGTAAAGTTCATTTTCTATAAACTTCATAGTTTTATAATTCTACTTGATTGATTGATTATTTCTGCGTAAAAGTGGAAGACATTGAACTAGAGAAGTTTTATGGGAAGGAATTTGAAGACAGTTTTTTGGATGAAAGAAGACTTGGACAAAGGGCAAGGGAGACAGTGGTATTAAGAATAAGCATGTCAAATTGGTCATTGGTCATTGATCAACTTTGTTTAATGAACATGGCTGTGTTGTCAAATAAAATTGGATGAAAATGCATGTCTTACAATCACGTGAGATTCATTCTACCTAGCTTTCATGGTATAGTTGAGGGCATACTGGCGTCTACTTGTACACTCACAAGATTAATGAGAAAATTAATCTCGAGATGATTTCACAATCGTTCTCATTGCCCTTTAATCTTGCAAATTTAGAATTAAAAAAAAAAAAAAAGAGTTGTATGCCACACAAAATTTGATTCTTCGTTGAAAACACGCTTAGGTTGGTTTTTTGGTCTGAGTCTCTTTAACTAGCCTAAACTAATTGCAGAAGCGGTGCTCTATGTGCTCCATAATTAGCCTCTATGAACTTGCTAATGCTTGCATTCTGTTTCTTCTTCCCTTACATGAATCTTGGAATTATTTTTGTAAGGTTGTACTCTCTTGCCCTTAACATTCTGGTTCTTTGAATTGAATTCCTATACTGTAACAATGTAAACACGCCTTATGAACAAAACCTAGCACAATAAAAAGGCATAGACACCATAAGAGATAACATTGAAAAAGCTCTACTAAGGTTGACATTCTTTTTAGTGAACAGAAGTCCATCACAACCAATTTCTCGAGCGTGTCTAAAAGTTTCCAACGCCTGTTGAAAATTTCTAAAAATATATGAATATAACAGATAGTGCTGATTAAATTATGAATGAAGGTATGGTTCTCTTCTCCTCAGTCAAAGGTTTGAGTGATCTGCCAGATGACCAAAACAAGAGTTATGAAAAACTTCCTTTGAATGTTTTGTGTTATTTTGTACATAGATAATGAAATTCTTTTTTTTTTTTACCAATAAGATGCTCCTTCAGAAGTAACCTGGAGAAGAAACAGAACTAGCCTTTTTTTCATGTTTCTTCTTTAAGTAAGCAGAGAAACAACTAACTTGAGATCATAAAGAACAAAAAGAAACAGACAGAAGAATGAACCAACTAAGCTAAATGCTTTCGTGGCCTTAATGTAAAGGACATTTGGGAATTCATGCTTAGAAGAAGGGAAAAAAAAAAAGATATTGTCAATTTGTGTGCAATGATATCAAACATGGCTTCGAATGAATGCATTCATGTTATTTTTCACCGGATTCAGCTATTAGTCTGGTTTTGATTCATCTGGCTTTGTGTGTAAAATATTGATTGAGCAGATGGGCAATGTTTGGTTTTGCTGTGGGAATGTTGACAGAGTATGCAACAGGCTCGGACTTCGTTGATCAAGTTAAAATTCTCCTCTCCAACTTTGGAATTGTAGATCTGGAATGAATTTTTCTTGTCATTTGAGGCTTGAACTACTGTCAAATTTGTGGCTAATGTTTCAGTGTATTTGGAGTAATTTGTTCAATATCTTTTGCATTATTCCACTTAGCATGTGTCACAGCTAGACTGCTAGTTCAGTTCTTCAAAAATACAGAGTTTTTTTTTTCTTTTTCTTTTTTTCCTTTTTGCATTGTACTTGACAAATCTCCTGTGTATATTTTGGTATTTCTATTAAATCTTACACAGAGCAAATGATAAAAAGTAAGTTACTTTTCGACTTTTCTGAAGGTGAAGCAATTTCAGTAGAATGCATGAAAAGAATGCGAAATGTACTAAATTAGTATGACATTTTTGGTTGCAAAAAGTAGCATTGAGTTGTTCATTGGATGTGGTATAATAGGGCTATAACGATCTGATCTGAAAACCAATTGGTGTCCAGTGAGGAAGGCTAAACATTTTATGACATTCGACTATCATTTATTCGAGTGAGTGAATCCATATGCTAAAGAATGGCATTGTCGCTCGTCAACGGATGTATTATTGGGCCGTACTTAAGCAATTCGAGTGCGTGAATCCATATGCTAAAGAATGGCATTGTCGCTCGTCAATGGATGTATTATTGGGCCGTACTTAAGCATAGGAGGGGTACAGGAAAATACCTCACTCTTTATTGCAGGTATCGTCGAAGGATAAAGGAGGATGAACCGATGATTGATGGTAAGAGTGCTCATCTTTTATTTAATATATTATAATAGGTAGTAACATAACTTATATTACACAGTGAAAACATAGTGTTTCAGTCTCCATCTCTGCCAAAAGCATTCATCTATTACAACAAAACACAAATTACTGGAAATTTTTTCACTTAAAAGGAGCACTTCAACAAGTAAACAAGAACAACCCTCAAAATGCAGACCAGCTCCCCTTTTCCTCTTTCACAATAGAAGACAGTGATAGATTGTCAGAATTCCGAACCGAGCAATTAGCACGAATCTCGCCTTGTGTCCCCGTCGTCACATTCAACTGCGACATCTTTATCATGGATATCACAAACCTCTCGTAGAACAACGTTTGATTAATAGCAAAGCTCGTAACAATGCTCCGAGTCCTGCTATCTGTGTACAAATCTTGATCTGACGTGAAAAGGCCTTGTCGGTTCATGAGATCAACGTAATACTTATTATCGAATGTGTTCGGGGTTCGGATATCGAGTACAGTAGTGTTAGTAGAGTTAGCGACTGGACAAACGACTCTAAGGTTGTTGGCAAAGGTCTGGTCCATTGTGGGGTCTGGTGTTGGATAAAGTCTGTCGGTGAAGGAAGTGCAATGGCCAATGCCAATGGTGTGGCCACCAGAGAGCGCGACTACGTCGGTGGCGTCGAAATTCTTGGTTGCAAGGGAAGTAAGAAGTGCACTTGTGTTGCTTGATGGTGGAGGAAGGTTAGCCAATGTTTCATTTCTTGTTGCAAAGTTGAGTGCATCTCTTCTTCCCAAAGGAATTTCATAGTCAGGGCCACCAGACTGCAATATTCAATAAAAACATAGTTAGTTTGAAATTGAGTGCATGTTGGCTAAGTGGTGGTCAAACTAGACTCAAAGGCTCGACTCTACTCGACACCTATATGCATCAAGTGTAAGTTGGTTAGTTGATGATCAATCTAGAGCTAGAGGTTCAACACGACATGTATGCATCGAGTGTAAGTTGGCTAAGTAATAGTCAACCTAAAATCGACACAGCTCTAATCTAGGCATAGGGGCTTTACCCACCTTTATACCCTCAAGTCCAACATAAATAAAAAGATATAAATTCTTGTGAGGCAACTTAGTTCCTAAAATTAAATTTATGTTTTCTTACTACATAAAATAATGATATTATCATTGATGGGATTTGATTTGGATTAAAATTAAATTTTTAATAAATTTGATAAAAGTTGATGAGATGTATAGTTGAAAAGTTATTGGTCAAACCTAAAATTATATTTATGTTTTATTTTTATTTTGATGTGTGGGAGGCCAAACCTACTGCATCAAGTTGTTGTCTCTTTGACTGCTTCATTAATGCATTTTTAACACCTCATAACATTACTTCTTTGTAGCAAATAAGGACTTTAGCCATTTGTACAGAAAAAAATCACCAGAATTTCATCAGAAAAGAGACAACAGTGGGTCCCACCGTGTATTTAAAAAGAAAAAAGAAATGTGCCGACCCCACCATGTATGAGTCTTCTGTTGCATTTCTGGTGATTTTATTTCTGTACATGCAGCCCATTTGAAGAAGAAGATATCAAGGTGTAGTATGATGAGGTGTCACGAATTTATTGGTGGAACAATTAAAACCACTAATTAATTTGCCCTTCTATAAAATGACAGTACAAAGATTGTCAGCCTCGTTATTTAACTACCCATCTACCATTTGGTTGTCAATTAAATGACTTCACGGACTTGTATTTAATACATTTTTTTTTTTGAATAAAAATTTACAAAGTGATCTTGACGAACTCACAAGGACTAAAAGATGAAAGGATCAAAATTAAATTACAAATTTATAAATTAATATTAATCACATCTTTTATGGGTCTTGCATTTCAAAAACTTCTATCACAATTCACTTAAAATCTGATTTTAATCTACACCAAACACCCTCTAAAGTGTTTAAATAAGGTAGTTCATGGATTTAATTGATCGAGCGTTTCATCGAAAATCATGCGAACTTAAATTCAAAATTGTTTTTAATAAATTAGAGAAAATATTAACGATATTAGGTTTACCAGAAATACAGCATCACGAGCAGCAATGGCAGTGATATCAGCACAAGAGACAACTCTGCCGCACTGACTATGCACGCGGCGGAGGAGATCATTGATAATTCTAAAAGCCTGAGCCCTCAAGGTCAAATTCGGCGGTGCCTCTTGTTCACCGGGTCCGCTCGCCGATCCGTCTAGAAGAACCGAAGCATCACATCCCTGCATGCTTAACAATGTAAATTTAAAATCATATATTGAGAATTTCTTCTCTTCAAGAACTGAATTTGTTTTAAATTGATCGCTAAAATATTATTTGCTCTACTATTAGACTATTGGTCCACCTCCTTCTAATAAACTATAAAAATAAATAAATAAATTACGCGACCTATGAAAATTATGATTTAATTTGGCGCCCAAGAATCAAAATATTTTTTTATCAATTCACCTAATGTAAAATACGCAATTCAATAAAAGTGGGTTCCATTACAGGACCCTAAATATCTCATCACGAAACTATGTCCATATTTGGTACACATTCTTTCAGAATGCATTATTTTAAAATTTATTTTCAACCACACATTTTTCAATAAAATAATATTTTTCATCACATCAATAATTTTTCCTTACTTTTTAATCACATATTTAACATCATATCACTATTTAAAATATAATCTTTATTCAATAATATCCATCACACACACCCTATATATAAAATCATTAAATAATTTATTAATATCTTTAATGCATCATATCATATACATCATGACTTCATATCATATAATTTATTTGGATTGCCATAAAAAATTGAAAAATTTGTTTTGTTCGTTTGACTTTGTTTTGTATGGAAATTATCAATTTAAGGGATAATTTTTTATTTATTTATTTATTTTTTAACAATTGAGTATAGATTTTATTTCTATTGCCAAAAAAAAAAAGGATGGAAAATAAAAACCACCTAAATGGTGTGAATTGAAATTCATCTAAAACCAAGAAAAGGGGCAAAGGTAGAAAACCAATTCTTGAAAAAAAAAGTGTCACCAAACATAGCAAAAGTGAAATGAAATTTCAATTCCATTTTTCGTGAAAAAGGGGATTATCAAACTGGCCCTAAGATGAAAAATAGACTCCTTTCGTCTCATTTATATATGTTCACTTTTCTTATTTTCTAGTCTTAATTATATAGTTCTGATTCTTTATTGAGAAATTTTTTTTATTCGTTTACTAATATAACTTTATTTAATTTGTCTAGTTATAATCAATTTATTACTAATTGTTGATAATTAAATAACGATGAATTAGAAATATTTTTGACAAAAATTACTTTTTCAATAACATTTTGTTTGAGCTCCATTTTTTAAAAAATAATTTTTGAAGAATATGTGGTTAAAATGAAAAAAAAAAATTTTATTTATGTATAATATTATTTTATTAAAAAATGTGTAAAATGTGTAGTTAAAAATGAATTTTGAAAAAATAATTTTTTGATAAAATGGTACTCAAACTTCGAGCTAAGTAAAATTTTTTAATCTCTATAAAAAACAAAATCAGTCTGTATAAATGAGATGAAATATTTATTCAGCCCCTCTTTGATACACATTAAAATTTTCATTTTCATTCTTCTACTCATTTTTAACCACACGTTCTTCAATAAAATAATATTTTCATCACATCAATAATTTTTCCTTATTTTTCAAACTCACATTCTCCATTGATCTACTATTTCAAAATATATATTCTTCCAAAATAACGTGACTCAAACACACCCTTGATTTTTATCCTATAAGCAAACCGTGTGAAGAAATAAAATGCGAAAGGATCCAGTTATTTCCCATTAATTAAGAATTATGCTCACATGTCAATGGATTATCTTATCAATTAGCTGAATAATAATTAGAGAAGTTTCTAATTCTCCACTCATCTCCTGTAAATTGAACAATATTGATCACCCAACAAAACAAGACCACAATTTATCCCAAAAAAAAAAAAAAAGGAAATCCCATGTATGTACCTGTACAAAGCAATCAT
>CAIGRH010096891.1:0-14573 GCA_903798295.1 Fraxinus nigra
TCTAATTTTTGGGAAAGAGAGAGAGAGTGTCATCGCTGAACTGCTGCGAGTGACTGCAACCACCGATGCAGTAGGCGACTGGCCTCGCTAAACTCCGGCGAGAGAAGTGGTAGGTGGCCGGCATCTAGAGGGTGGGGTGGGGAAGAAGTCGACGATTTGATTTTTGGGTGAGAGTGTCAATCTAATTTTTGGGGAAGAGAGAGATTGTGTGGAAGGGATGAATTAGGTATAGGGTAAAAGAAGTGTTTGACATGCCAGAGTGGGTAGGTGTAATTAATTTAAAAAATAGTATTTATCACCTGATTTTTGAATTGTAAACTTCATCTTCATTATTTTTGAATTGTAATTAAAAAAAAAAAAAGTTTTAGGTAATTTTCTCTTAATTTAATGATATGAAGTGAAATTCAATAACCCATTTGAATCTTTATTTCATAGTTTTGAAAAGGGCCCACTTGAAATTTTTGTACAAGTTCATAATCCATAACTTTTTTTTTAACCTTCAGACACCATTGTTTAACTCCTGTGCTCATATATTTAATTTTTAAATTTCTTGGTCATTATAAATATATTTATAATTAATACTTCATTCTATTTTTCACATTTTCTTTACTTTTTTTTTAAATAGCAGTATTTTTATTTCATTTTTCCTAAACCAAGGGTTGAAAAATTTATGTTGTCAGTCAAGTTACCACGTTTTTAGATGTTTTTCAACGTTTCAAACCAAACCCCACTCTTTTTCTGGAACTAGAAATGAATGGCCAACTAACAGATCCAAATATGGCTTTAAAGTCTTTCTTGATCATATTCATCATTCTACTGGCTTTAATTCCAAGAACTGCTTATTCCATCCCCTTTGTTGTCTTCCATGGTATTTTTTACTGTTGCAGATTTCATTTTGTTTTCTCTTGCAGCCATTAGCTTATTTTGATTATTTGAATGCTAATATGTTCCATTTAACTTCATATGTGTATAAATTTCTAATACTTAGCTTAGGGGGATCTTATTGGTTTTGTATTTTATTTATGCCCTGATTGGAAACAAATTCTTGCTCTGTTGCTCATATTTAGTTTTACCAGATATTGCATCTTTCCTTTGGAAAAGTTTGAAAAAATCGCCCCTTTCTTATCATGTTCATGATTTTTCTACTTACTGAAGTATCTTCACAACCCATTTTTTGAACATTTATATATTTTGAAATAATTGTGTTCTGCTAACGGTAGAGGAAGCCGATACAAATTATTTTACATGAATTATTTTTGACTGTCATTCAAGCATCCTTGAAGTTCGGACTGCAGACTGTATCATAAATTGTTAAAAATGACTTTTGGGTTTTATGGTTATTCGAAAAATATCTTTTCTGTACCAGGGAGGGAAGAGAAATGTCGAATAATTTTTAAATTTCTAGATTACCTGCTCGAGTACAAGTATTTGAATCATACATGAATCTAAGATTTGGATAAAATTATATGAAGATATATTCACCTTTGTTGCTCGTATGTATTCATTTGCTTTCTTGGTTGTCTTGTTCCTATTATTGTTAATTTTGGAATGCGACCTGTGCAACTTATTTAAGTCCAATAATGAAAATATTATCCCGATTAAGTAACTATGTATGATTTTTCTCTCATATCAACGTCCAGGAATCTCAGACAGATGCGGTAATGGAGGAGTCACACGCTTCACTACTCTTCTAAGCAATTGGTCTGGTTCACAAGGATATTGCATGTACGTCATATCACTTCAATTATCGCGAGAGATTTAAGTCTATATCGATTCGAATATAGTTTCTTCTCATGTTTTTAACTTTCATTTCTCTGTTTGCATCTGTAGTGAAATTGGAAATGGGGCATGGGATTCATGGACAATGCCCTTTCCAAAACAGGTCCGTTTGCTTATTAGTCAAAATAGTTAATTTTTTATGCATGTTTATGCTCAGTGTTAGCAATAATTTAACACAATTTTTCTGTTGAACTTTGTAGACGGCCATTGCTTGTGATAAGGTAATATTACTGTCAGTCTAATGTTCCTACACCTGACATGGATAAATATTTTTCTCCGACTATTTCTGCTAAGTACAGGTGAAGAAAATGAGTGAGCTCAGGGAGGGATACAACATAATTGGACTTTCTCAGGTGAAAACAATTTTCATATTCTACCTATAACAAAATCTAATATCCCTTGCCATTTATGTGGATAATATTGTTATTATTCCAGTATACATTCACAAATGTTTCTTCCATCTCCATAGGAATCTAAAGCACTTGTACTTTTTCTGGGTACACACTAAGTTCTGCGTCTTGCTTTATGAAAATGTTTCTTCCATCTCCATGGGAATCTAAAGCACATGTACCTTTTCTTATGTCGAGTACACACTAAGTTCTGCGTCTCACTTTATGAAAAGTGGCCCGTAGAAAACCATTTGTTTTCAGTAAGTTTATTTAGAAACAAATCATTATGGTTGACTGGGGCGTTAAGTGTACTCGTATATTTTTCAGGGCAATATGGTTGGTAGAGGAATCCTTGAATTCTGTGAAGGAGGACCGCCTGTAAGTACTGCATGAACACCTCAGTGTAGGACTTTGAACTAGTTTTTCACATGTTTATAGCTTCCTTATTTTTACATAAATCATTATTAGAATGTCCTACCAAACTTGCTTACCACTCTCTTGCCCCGTTCCTTAAATCTAACTATCTAGCGTTAACAATATCATATAAACTGAAGTGGTCAAGAGGCATAAAATTTGATAACTTGATGGTTTTAAACTGCACATTGTTTTTATTATCTTAGAAAAAGTATATGGGCTCGTTTGATAAGGTTTTTGCTTTGCTTTTGCTTTTGCTTCTTGTAGAAGAGCTTCCTGAAGAGCTCCCTTAATTAGGTTTTTGGAAACTAATTTCTAAAAGAGTTCTTCACGAAGAGCTTTTAGAAAAAGTTACGTTTGGCCATGTTTCTCTAAAAACTCTTCTAATTAGAAGAAACACTTTTATAAAGTTAATTAAACGAGTCCAAAAATAGCTTTTGGGTCTCAAAAGATCATTTTGGTTTCTCAAAAGTCATGCCAAACAGACCCTATCAAAATATAAAATCATTGAAGACATTTGTTGTAATGTGAGCATGACAACAAGTGTCTTTTCTCCTTTAAGAAGTACAACATTTCACTCTATTTGATTTACCACATACAATGCAATATTTTATCTAGAAATGTAGGTTATGTATGAGCATATACAAGTTGGAGTAAATACTATATATTTTCTCAATTTGAGGCAGGTGAGGAATTTTATATCTCTGGCAGGTCCACACGCTGGGATAGCTTCTGTTCCCTTTTGCGGAGTGAGTTGCCTTCTGTCTCTAAATGCTTCTATGTTAGCAACTGAGGAATTTATGCAATTTATACAAATTGATGGTTGGTTAAAGAGGTGTAATTCTATGGAAATGGTTAACTCAAATTGGGAAAGCATCTATCAATATTATAAACTTCGAAATATGTGTGAAGTAAGCAACCACAAGGTGTTAATCTCTGCCAACTTAGGATGTTTCTAATTGCTAGTTAGCATTATTAGTTATTCTAAAATATCGTAGGGTCTTTTACGTTATCAGACGGGCCTTCTATGTTTGGGTAACTTATAGCTCCGATTGCTCATTTGAAGGCCTTCAGCATGCTCGTAAGGTGGTTAAAAGAGTGATTTCCAACAATATCTATCGTTTCAGGGGAAATTTTCCTTTTATAAACGTGTAAACGGTTTACTCTTGCAACTTCGGTTTGATTAGTCCACTGTTTTTGCAGTCTGCTCTGGTATGCATTCTAGTGGACTTTTTGATCCAGTTGGCAGTTTACAGCAACTATGTTCAGGTTCAAAGTTTCTCCAACAGTTCAAACTTTCACAATCTTTATATACATTTACACAAAGAAAAGGAGCAATAACTGTGTACTGTTGAGCCTTGAAATTGTAAACTAAATGACACTCAGTTTGTGTCCTTCCTAGTACATAATACCATTTAAATTGACACCCTGTTGTGTGTAATTTCAGGAACATTTGGCACCTGCTAATTATATCAAAATTCCAACCGTGAGTATCTTCTGTGTTCGACACTAGCAATATTCACCGTAGCATCCTTATTGTTTTTTCTTTTTAGAATTGTGCTACATTTACAAGTCCATTAAGGACTGTACAAGTGCATTTATCCTTCTTTTTAAATATTTACAATGTTTGTTGAGCAATGTTTATGGTGGGAGTAATCATCATTCTCAAGTCAAAGGAGGAGGTCCTGTCAATTTTTCATTCTATCTTTTCTGCCTCTTTTCCAGGACATAGATGAATACAATAAAGGATGTAGGTTCCTCCCAAAGCTTAACAATGAAATAAATAGGAATTCGGCTTACAAGGAGCAGTTTGCTAGCTTGCAGGGCTTGGTGCTTATCATGGTAAGTTGTGAGTTCTGATATTTTTCTCTTTGCTTGATAGGAAGAACGTGATTTTTCAGATCTTTCTGTACTTACGGGAAAAGAGTCTTAAACGGCTATAGATTTTATTTCTTTTTAATTTCATCCTCAGTTCGAGCATGATAAAATACTGGTGCCCAAAGAGACATCTTGGTTTGGGTATTTTCCAGATGGTTCCTGGACCCCTGTTTTGCCTGCACAAGAGGTAATTCTATCGTTTGTTATTGAGATTTGTTAAACTTAAATATGTTCTCTTATAAGCAATGAATTTAAATTTCTACCAGGGTCGATAATATGATCAAGACTCATTTTGAACAAATGCTTGCTCGGGATGCAAGAGCTTTGTAACTAAAATCTTTTTTGAGAATATCTTGGGAAGCACTGTTTGAGATTGAAAAGGAAACAAAGCATATTGGTTTTCATTATGTCTGAAATCGAAAAGTTAGCATAAAAAATAAAATGAATATCAGTCTTTCACATTATTTTGGGCACGTCGCCTACATGAATCATTTTCCATCACCTGCATTCGGTTAATTTTTGTCTACCCTCTCCTCGTATGTTCTGCCGAGATAACGAATTTCATGCCAAAAATACTGTATTTTTGAACCTTGCAGACGACCCTCTACACTGAAGATCGGATTGGTTTGAAATCCTTGGATGAAGCTGGGAAGGTAAAGTTTGTAAAAGTATCTGGAGGTCATCTTGAAATTTCTTATAGCGACATGAAAGAATACATTCTACCATACTTGGTGGAAAATGCAACTACAAGACTGAATATATCATCAGAATCATCTCATATTTGGCCCTGGTCTGAGCACAAGGGAGAGAGGCTGCAGCTCTACACTGCAAATTGATCAAGTTAAGGATTCACTTTGCAAAAATTACAAGAAAATCTGTGAAAAAAGTTAATTTAAAAAAAAACAAAAGGAGATGGGTTGTCTATTATATTTATACACTGAATTCGGGGATGAATATAATCTACTTGTACTACTAGTAAGAAAATAAAATTAGATTTGTGGAATTGTCTCTCTGACCATGTATAGTACATGTAGCACAATCCTTATTTATAATCAATCATGGTCCTTATTTATAATCGATCATGTGCTTCAGCATTAGTCAATTCATGACATTTTGACAGATTACTTACAAAATCTATCATATATATTATCTCGACATATCTTTCCTCTTCCGGTTCATAATGGTCCTCTTGCAATCTTGAAGACATTAATTCGAAGTAGAAAACTTCAAATTGCTATGAGCTGAAAGTGTGGAAATCCTACCCATGGAGGCATTCACCTTACAAGTAAACAAACCACGATGAAATTATAATAACAAACTAAATCTTTTTCTCATAGAGCCTTTTGTGCTGCTCGGTTCAGTTTACTGATTCCGGAAGTTCGAAGCTAATTCCTCAGCAACCACGTACAATGTTATTTTTGGTCTACCCATCCTCTCATGGCATGTTCTATCCTGGTGAAGAAAGACCGATCATATTATCATTTTCAAAGCAACTCTTAAGTACTTGAGGCAATTTCACTGGCCTATAACTCAACGAATTTTGCAATAGTTTATAGTTTATATCCACTTTCGATTGTCATTGAGGTTAGGAAATTAATGTATTATAGGATGGTTTTTTTTGACTTTGTAGAATTAGATTTTAAATAATCATAAATCCCTATGATGAAATACATCAATCACTTGAAATGGATTTGTCGAAAATTCTAACTAATTTTTCTTCTTTATTATTGTCGAGTGCTATCTAATCCACTTTAACATGTCAGTGAAATCAAATTTCAAATCTCCACATTAACAAATCAAATGGACCATTTTATGGTGAAATTTACATAAAATAACAGCATACTGAAATATTTGGAAAGTGATTTTTTACACTTTTCTTGTGAATTTCTTTGTGGTCGTTTTAAGTTTGGAGTATCATTTGTACAAACAAAAATCTGCTGATTAAAGATCAATTTTTTATGTACTTCTAGCGATTCAAAGAAAATAGGAGGTGAAAGTAAAGCAGTACTAAAAACTCAAAATTGAATGTTCAAAAATCTGCACCCAAAGAAACACGCCAGGATATGCATCAATGGACATGAGAAGCGGGCAAAGCCAACTAACAAGGCAACTAGAATGTGATGCAAGTCTTTAAGATCAAAACAGTAGCAGCCCGGAAAGTTTCCAGACACAATTTAACAAAATATGGTCACCACAGAAACAACTTAAAAAAAATGATTCTTAAGGTAATAACATATGCCCAAGTGTCATGTTTATAACTTAACTGAGAAATAACTGTAAAGTGAAGAAGGAAAAACCACACAAACCTATGCTAACAATCTTATTTGGAGGCAGAATTGCAGGCTCTTTAGGAAGAACTTATAGAGCAAGAAAGCCAATAAGGTGGAAGAAGTTCAAAGACAATCCATTGGACCTACAAATGAGTGGTAAATTGAGATTGTGTCTTTCCCAGACCAACTCTTTCGACCATTTGAACATCTATTCCTGCTGAGTTACTGTTGGATCAGCAGCTAGTCAGACCAAAGATCCCTTGTGATGTTGCTCCAGATTTCGGAGAACAATACGTGCAAAAATTTTAGCTCCCAGCGGGGCACCTGTTGCTGCTGCTGATGCACGCAGCACCCTTGGTGCTCCAGCATTCTGCAGAAGACCTACGTGATGCTGCGCATGCCGGCCACCAGGGATGGTAAACTACAATTGTAAATTTTAACAATTGATTAAAAAGATTGTTCAGCATAGAATGTATGCAATATGTTGAGAAAAAAGAGGAATCATCTACCTGAAGAAGAGCAAATGCGGCGCATGCTTTTAGTATAGAAGAAGGATTTCGTAGCATCACAACAAATCTTCCTATCTCCGCACCACTGAATAAAATAAATGCAATCAAGTAAAAGTTGTAAAGACATCCAAAATGTACAAGATAAATAGCTAGACAGCAAAGGCAGAAAACTACCCAAGAAAATTAAGGGAAACTAATATAACAGAGTTGATAGGAAGGAAAGAAAATGCTGTATGCTTACATCTTTTTGGACAAAGGTAACCTGTTCAAAAATTAGAGAAAAGACCTTGCATATTGTGAATGGGATTACCTATAATGCACAAACACGGACACGCATGTCCGACACAACCGACACATAATTTTTTGAAAAAGTACTATAACACGATATGTGGCTGATAAGCTAATTAATTTTTTTAAAATTCTTCATGTATATAGTATAAATTTAGTTTTATACTTGTTAATAATTTTTTTTGTTAGACTCTTCGAAATGGACGAAGTACCCTTATCGAAACAACACGGCATTGGTATGGGATATGTGTCGGATCCTCCAAGTTTCAACCGGACACTTCGCCGTTTCTGTTTCTTTCTTTTTCTTCTTTCTTTCCCGTTTATGCTCTCTGAGAACCTAGCGCTTGTCCCTTCTTTTTCTTCTTTCTTTTTTCTTTCCCCCTTTTTTTTTCCTCTTTGTATCGATGGTTTAGGGTTTTCTTTGTATAACGTGAAAATGGATTCCATGTAGTGCTACTTAGTGTTCCATTAAGTCCAAATTGCAATCAAATCCCTCATTTTCTAATTTATGTAACATTTAGTAATTAACTTCCCATAATTGAAAACTGAACTCCGAAATTCTATTTTATTTGTCTTAACTCTTTATTCAATAATCATTTTCTTCTTTGTGAACAATGGATTTTGGTCTATTCAAAATGACATTTTGGATTGATAAAAAAAAATTGAAGTTTGAAAGACGTACCAACGTACCCATGTTCGAAATTTGGACTATTTTTAGTGATGTTCTCGTATCTTATATTTTAGAAAACAAAAGATCCAAAACTTAACTTCGTACCCGTACCCCAGTCCGATCATCATAGCCTATTTGTTATTTAATAATAATTTTGAGTTAAAAATATATAATATTTCTGATAAAGAAAGAAAAATGACCGTGGCAGAGTATCCGATGAGTGTCGGCATCCGACACGTGACGGACAACAATCTATCATATTTGAAGTGTTCGTGCAACAGAGGGATTACTGTGTAAAAACACAAGCACATAGGAAGAAATTTGAATCCAGGACCGAGCACAGGGAATGAGTGAACCAAAGCTGGTGGAGTTCAGAATTTATTTGCGAAAAGTAATACATCAAATACATGAACCTTAAATCCGTTTCAATTTTAGAATCCTTTACAAACAGAATTTCTCCCCTAAGGTTGTTTTTATCATTTTTGCTTCACAGAGCTTATCGACTAAATGTATCAGTTTAAAATTTCTCTTTTTCAAATCAACCTTAGCCGCTCAGCATGTGCCAGCTTACACAGTCACGCTCATTTTTAAACAAGCCTAAACATCCCTTTATATGATCAAGAAAAGCTCACTAAGTCACACTGCAAGGATAGAATATTGAGAATCCAGCAAGAGTCTCAATACTTAACAGTGGTAACTGAAAAAACACAACATATATATAATGAAGAAGATTGACTCATTGATTCCAAATTCGATATGAGAAAGGTAGAAATGTGATGTTAGTTGCCAACCGGGGAGTGGTGGCACTCAGGAAAAATAGAATCAAATACAGTTTAGAATAGTTAAATGAGCTATGTTTTGCTAATATTGATCTTATCAAGGTAGCAGAAACCACCAAATATCAGCTTTGATGATGAACCAATGCATTACTTCAGCATTCTGAACAGCAAAACTAGAATATGGTGAACTTCTGAAACTCAATGGTAAAGTACATAGGAAAACAAATGCCTCAAGTTGATTTCTCACAGTGCCAAACTTCTAGTTGCTTATCAACAATTCTTTTGAAGAAAGTAATGAAATAAAGAGGAAAGAGAAAATGTTAAATTAGCAAGTACCAACAAGATGAGATTGCAAAGAGAGAGAAGGAAAGAGAGAGGGAGAGAGGAACCTGCATCTTAGATGACCTGCTTCTTGAATCTGAGCAGATTCTGTTACTTGAGTCAGTGCTGTAGGAGCTGATGATGCAACAGCAGCAGAAAATGCTTGTGGATCAGAAAAGGTCAGGACAAAAGCTTCAATGTTCTTTAAAGCCATTTTTCTAGCACCATCTAGGCTTACACTCTTGGAAGTGCTTTTTGAGGATGTCCCAGTCAGGGCAATTTCATCCATTCTGCAGCACAGCATGCGATTTTTCAGATCTGTTGCCAATACCTCCCCTTTCCAAAAGAAAAGGCACAGAAAAAGCAGCAGCAATGGAAGGAAAAAGTTCCCCTAAGCGACTATGTATAAGTACACTGTAGAGAGTATGTATTCCAGTACAATGCAGACATGAAGGGTGGAGATGTCCAAATTGAGAAGATGATCAGGTACCTTCCATCAAACATGTATGCCAGTGCCAATGCTGACATGAATCGTGCCATTTTTGATACAGAAGAAGAACAGAGATGAACTAGGGTAGGAACACCTCCTTCCTCAACAATACGAAGAGCATTACCAGGATTAAAAGCAAGATTCCAAAGAGCTCCTGCAGCAGTCTCGTGGACATCCTGAAAGTGGATAAATACGTAAAGATTAATCCACATCCACTATAATAAGAAAATATTGACTACATAAAAAAGAATGTGGCATATCAAAAATCATAACAGTGTGAATTTCATGATGAAAATAGCTATTCATATGTGACGCCAGCTGAATCCTAATATACATGTAGTCCTTGAGCAAAACACCCACTAAAACCACAAGCATATTCTGAATGGAAGGTGCCATGAATTTTCTGGTGACCACTGTAAGCTGCTGTAAGAAACCCTTTTCCTGGAATTTTGATTGTTGACAGATTCAAGAGAACCTGTTCAACACTTTCAGTATCCAGGAAGAATCAAGCTCTTTAAAGGAATATTGGAGGAGAAACCCCTTTTAATATTATAAGATATAAAAAATAATAGGTCACGTCTATTTTCGTTCCGGTTATAATTATAAGTTAACATAATTTTGCAACAACCCGAGTCTCTATATACAAACCGTTATATCATACATACTGTCCACTTTGGGTGGGCATTTGCCCACTTAACCCCTCACAGTTTTGTATCGCGTCCCCCAAAATTTGAACTAAGGACATCTGCCTAATGACAGACTTAAATTGAATCCTGATACCAACTAGACAAGTTCTGTGCCGAGACACATTGCTTTAAACTATACTGAGCCCCCAAAGAAGAAGGATGATGATCACGACAAGAACAAGAAAGGGAAGGCTCGAGTTTTTACACTAAATCAGCATGGGACAAAGGAGGATCCGAATGTAATAGCAAATATTTGAAGTACTTGTTTATGTTCTTGATTTTGTATCATCTGTCGCTAAGTATAACACTATAATTACAAAACAAAATAGGCATTCTACTATTATATGATGGACCTGCTTACGTATTTTTTACTCTAGGGCTAGAAATTGTTTTATCTATGTATCCTTCGTCGGTAGGTCTAACTTTGCATGTGTGAAAACGAATAATGAATTAGAGATTAGCATCCATTCAGGAAGAACTCTTTGCACAAATCAGATGACTAAAACTATGAAGTTAGAAATTGACGGGAAAATACTACAGGCGGACTTATACCTTTTGGAGATAAAAGATTTCGACATTATTTTAAGCATGGACTGGTTATGACTTAATTATGCGACCATTTGATGTCACGAGAAAGAAGTGTTATTTCATAGACCTGGAAAGGAAGAGTTCCATTTCATTGGAACAAAGTTCAAATGTGTACCTCGCCTGGTATCGGTTTTACAAGTGGAGAAGATGCTACAAAAAGAGTCACGTCAGGGATTCTTAGTTAATATCATCGGTTTCAAACATACAGAAATAACTGTTAATGATATAAACGTTGTGCGAGACTTTGCAGATGTATTCCCAAAAGATTTACCAGGCATTCCACCAGATAAACAAGTGGATTTTACAATTCACTTGGTTCCAGGAGCGGCACCAGTATCTAAGGCCCCGTACCGAATGACACCGAAAGAACTTCAAGAATTGAAGTTACAGTTGGAAGAGTTGTTGGAAAAAGGTTACATTCGACCAATTGTATCTCCTTATGGCGCTCCAGTACTTTTTGTAAAAAAGAAGGATGAGAGTATGGGGATACGTATTGACTAACGAGAATTGAACCATGTGACTATAAAAAATAGATACTCGTTGCCAATAATAGAAGATTTATTTGATCAGTTAAGGGGTGCAATGGTGTTTTCGAAGAATGACTTGAGATCAGGGTATCATCAGCTAAAGGTCAAGTCAAGCGATATACCGAAAACTGCTTTCAGGACTCGTTATGGACATAATGAATTCACTGCCATGCCTTTTGGTTTAACCAATACTCCAGCTGTATTTATGGATCTCATGAATCAAGTGTTCCATCAGTACTTAGACTAGTTCGTCATAGTATTTATTGACAACATACTTGTGTACTCCAAGGATAAGAAACAACGTGAAGAACAACTCCAAGTACTACTTGAAACTTTGAGGAAAGAGAAATTATATGCTCAATCGAGTGGGTGTCCTTGGTCACGTGGTTACCACCCAAGGAATTGAGGTAGACCCAATTAAAGTGGAAGTAGTAACTAATTGGCCTAGACCGACCGGTGTGGGTGAAGTTCACAATTTCTTAGAGTTGGTTAGCTAAGGTTTCTAAAAAATATTAGGTGCGATGACTCAGTTGACTAGAGAGTGAAGTTTCAGTGGACGGAATAGTGTGAAAAATGTTTCCAGGAACTCAAGCAGAGATTAGTCTCGGCTCCTGTATTGGTGAAACCTGAAGATTCGAATGGGTTTGTAATCTATAGCGACGCCTCCAAGTAGGATTTAGGTTGTGTTCTAATGCAACATGGAAAAGTGATTGCTTATACTTCGAGACAATTGAAGCAGTATGAACAGAACTATCCAACGCACGTCTTGGAGCGTGCAGCAGTAGTTTACGCCTTAAAGATATGGCGTCACTATCTGTATGGAGGGAAGTGTGAAATCTATACGGACCACAAGAGTCCAAGTACTTCACAAAAAAAATTGAATACGAGACAAGGAAGATGATTGGAGTTAGTGAAAAATTATGACTACGATTCTTCGCCATCTGGTAAGGCTAACGTGGTCGCAGATGCTTTAAGCAGGAAGACACGATCGCAGTTATCAGCTTTACCAACGGTGCAGGAACACTTGATAAAGGACTTTGAAAAACTGAGATTGGAAGTCATCACGCTGCCAACTCAGACTACAACGAGAATAAAAGCGTTTATGATTCAACTTACTTTTCGGGATTTAATCGAGGAAGCACATGATAAGGATCTATTTCTGCAAAAGATTAAGGCAAAGGTTGCACACCCAGGTTGTACGAAAATGTATCGAGATCTTCGAGACATTTTCGTGGAGAAACATGAAAAGAGGAATTGGTTCGTTCATGGAGAAATGTATGGTCTGTTGGCGGGTTAATGCAGAACATCAAAGGCCATCAGGACTACTGAAACTGTTGGATATTCCAAAATAGAAATGGGAACACAACAATAGACTTTATTGTAGGCTTTCCGAGATCAACAAGAGGTCACAATGATATTTAAGTAGCGGTTGATCGTTTGACAAAGTTAGCTCATTTTCTACCAATCAAAGTAAATTTTAATATGGAACAGCTCACGCAATTATATATTAAAGAGATAGTCAGATTGCATGGAGTTCCAGTCATCATTGTTTCAGATAGAAACCCGAGGTTCACATCAAGATTTTGGAAAAGTTTACGGATAGCTATGGGGACTAAACTGAAGTTTAGTAGAGTTTGCTTACAACAATAGCTTTCAGGCTACTATAGGGATGACCCCGTATGAAGCTCTTTATGGTAGGAAATGCAGATCCCCTATCCATTGGAACGAGGTCAAAGAGAATAGAATTTTGGGTCCTGAAATCGTTAAACGAACAATTGAAGCAGTTGACAAGATTAGAGCAAGAATAAAGACAGCACAAGATCGACAGAAAAGTTATGCAAATGGTAGAAGAAAGGATTTGAAATTTGAAGTGTGTGACAATTTTTCTAAAGGTAGCACCAATGAAGGGTGTATTGAGATTTGGTAAGAATGAAAAGTTGAGACTACAGTTCATTAGACATTTCGAAATTCTTAAAAGAAACGGTAGTGTGGCTTACCGACTTGCCTTACCACCTGAACTCACTGCAGTGCATAATGTGTTCCATGTTTCGATGCTTAGAAAATATATTCATGATCCTAAACATGTAGTGAACTATCAGGCATTAGGATAAAAAGATTTGTTATATGAAGAAGCTTCGATGATAATTTTGGATAGAAAAGTGCACCAATTACGAAATAGAGAGGTTCTCCTGGCCAAGATTCAATGGCGAAATCATGGACCTATCGAGTCAACTTGAGAGAGAAGATGAGCTAAAAACCAAGTATCCAGAACTCTTCGATTAGTCAAGGTAAAGTTTAGAGGACGNCATGTTTCGATGCTTAGAAAATATATTCATGATCCTAAACATGTAGTGAACTATCAGGCATTAGGATAAAAAGATTTGTTATATGAAGAAGCTTCGATGATAATTTTGGATAGAAAAGTGCACCAATTACGAAATAGAGAGGTTCTCCTGGCCAAGATTCAATGGCGAAATCATGGACCTATCGAGTCAACTTGAGAGAGAAGATGAGCTAAAAACCAAGTATCCAGAACTCTTCGATTAGTCAAGGTAAAGTTTAGAGGACGAAAATATTTTAAGGAGGGCGATTGTAGAGCTCCGAAAATTTCATAGAATAAAGTGATGTATTAATTCAAATTTACTTGGGAGATTAAAGTGATGTATGTATTAATTCAAATTTACTTAGGCCAAATATTTAGGTTTTTTTTATAGAGCAATGAAAAGTATTACAATATGAGGCTCGTTGGATAGCTCGTAATTGATCATGTACATTAGGCTCGAGAAAAATTAAATTGGATAAATGAATCCTAAGTTATTGAAGTTTAAATAAGTTGTTATTAATTGGTTTTGATAAATTAAATATTGGATTTGAAATAGGTAGGAGCCACGTGTAAAATTAGATAGAGATAAGGTGGTTTTTTTTTTGGATGGAATAATGATGAAGTAGAATATTCTTGATAGTGACCTTTGCATGGTGGCACAC
>CAIGRH010096902.1:0-14790 GCA_903798295.1 Fraxinus nigra
ATGCTTAAGTAGATTCCCAACATCTATGACCTCACAAGCCTTCACTTTTACGGTTTTACCACCTCATTTAAGCCTTGACCCCGACATCTTCTAGTTCAAGCTTGGCTCGTGTACACAAATAAGGCTCGGTTTGATTCTTTGGTTCATGTGGACACAAGTTCACGAGCCAACCTACAAGTGCACGAGTCGACGCATGTTTTTCAAAGAAATTAATTATATGAGCAAAAAATGAGTTGACCTACAAATTCACGGTGGATCAGCTTGTGAAAAAAAATAACTTCAATTCGGATCATGACTCCTCTCACTATGAGCCTGAACAACCCATTAACCGAGTCGGAACGAGTAGAGACTGCAAGTGGCTCGACCTCTTTGCCACTCTTATCTCCTGCTTTAATATCTAGAGCTCATTTGGTATCGATTAAAATTCAATTAAAATTGAAAATATTGTCGTTATTAGGTCCCGCTCGTCTAATAAAAGTCAACAATAATGACTAATTTTTCAATTTTAATATTTACCAAACGGGCTCTTAATAGTGATTTAAGTGATTATAAACTGTGAATTCTACAATAAAAAATATATTTGGAGCCTGTTTGGTACAGCTTAAAATTCAATTAAAATTGAAAATATGATCGTTATTGGGTCTCACCCGTCTAATAAAAGTCAACAATAACGACTCTATTTTCAATTTTAATATGATTTTAATCTCTACCAAACACCTTCTTGGTTAGTATGAATAGAAAGTGCATGGATTTATTTTACACAGATGTAAACCTTCGAAAAATTCTACACATTTCAACATTATTTACCTCCGTTTGATTGTAAAGATGAAAAATTGGTGGAAAGAAAATGTTTTATTGAGAATTGAATTGCCTAAAATTTGTTTTACTGGGAATTGTAATTAATTGTGTGTGATTGATATAATTTTCCACCTGGAAATATTGAAAGTTTGGTGTCCATTTGTCTTCGTTTTTTATGAAAATTGTCTAGTAAAGTGATAAATTTTTCTACTATTGCATCTAGAATTTGTTCCAATTACCAAAAAGTAAAAAAATTTAAAAAAAAATTAGAAAAAATTACCATACCAAATACTATTCGTTTGACTTTGTTTTGCATAGAAATTGTCAATAAAAGTGAAAATTCTTTTTCAATAGTTGATAAAATTTGTTGTCATTGCTAAAACAAAAAAAACAAAAAAAAAGTGAAAATTGCTTTCACACCTAATAGGTGAAAAACAAAATCAAGCAAATGTGCATTAAATGGCTGTATCTAGAAAAAGGTAGAAAAAACAAAAGTCAGATAAATTTGTGTTATCAAATACCTTTAATTGGTTAAAGTTGAAAAACACTTTTTTTTTACACCCATTTTCTAGGCTACCAAACTGGGCCTAAAGATTTGGACAGGACAAGTGAAAAAACAAGGAGATAAATTAGGCGGAACGTGATGCTCCACCAGCAATTTTTGTCAAAATATCCCGGAGTCCTTCAACCACCAAAAGCCGCCACCTACTACCACCATCTTGACCACCTCAAGCTGCCATAGCCCCAATTAACTCTCATTCTTCAAGACACTTCCGTTTTCTCCAAAAAACTTTATACTAAAAGAAATGAGTGACAATCCACTCCCTTCGTTTGCAACTGAGCCGGTGAACAACCCCGAAATGCCCTCCACCATTACGCATAATTTCCCAGATGAGCCCACTTCCTCTTTTCTTTTCGACTGGCCCGATTTTCTCGATTTCGAGCTTGATGATAGTATAAATCTGTCCTTTGATCCCACCGACCCACAGCAAATGATCCCAGAATCGGGAATTGAAACCGGATTCGAACAGGGTCAAAGTCAAGAGGCTGGTATTCCGGGTCGGGTCAGGAAGAGGGACCCGAGATTGGTTTGTCCGAACTTTCTGGCCGGTCGGATCCCCTGCGCGTGCCCGGAACTGGACGAGAAGTTGGAGGAGGAGGATGAGACGGGCGGGGTTCGCTCAGGGAAGAAGCGGGTCCGGACTGGGAGAGTTTCGAGTGGTGGTGCGCTAGCTCGTTGTCAGGTGCCTGAATGCGAAGCGGATATTAGTGAGCTCAAAGGGTATCATAAGAGGCACAAAATTTGCTTGCGATGCGCGAATGCGAGCTCGGTGCTTCTTGACGGAGAGAGCAAGAGATATTGCCAGCAGTGCGGAAAGTAAGCTCATTTATTTGTCAATGGAATGTTCGTATATGATTTCGATATGGATTATGTAGGATTTTGGTTTTTCAATGCGGAGTTGATGTGTGCATGGTGTTTGGTTATTGGTTTGATAAGGAAATAAGCTTTATCTATAAGGGGTGCCAATTATGGATAGCTCGTATTAATCAATGTTCGATAATCAAAGATACTGTTGAGTTTAAAACCCAAAAATTTATTTTATTATGGAGCAACACTTTACATATTGTATGAAACAAACACACCAAAAATCTCTCCACTAATTTGAGCAGCACCTTGCTTATTTCTCTCACTAATTCACTCTACTAACTCCATTTACTCACTCTCTCGGTTCACTGCACTTACACTTTCTCTCTCATAATGCTCCTATGTTTCTCTCTATGCAAAATACAGCTGAGCACACACATGTATATAGATGTGAATGTCGGTGGTTTTACCGACTTTAGTTTACTGGAAAAATTTTCAAATTGGTGGTGGTATATTTTTTCCTTTTTATGCAGAATATTTTCTAGATCATTCTAAGTTTGCTTAGAGAAGAAGATTCAAGAAATGGGCTGCAGTTTATAGTTTTCTCTAGAGCATTCTTGAAGGGCGGTGCTGTATCTTCAATTTGTTGAGTTTTAAACCCTCAAAAATTTATTTTATTATGGAACAATACTTGTACAAAATTATTGCATGACCAAACACACCACACTAAATTCTACTCAAGCAAGCACCTCACTATTTAATTATATCACTCCACTGCTTTACTTGATTAATTTCTCTTCTCAGATACCATTCATATATGTGCCTCTCTTTCTCTATCTCTTTGCTCACCTTACACACACAATGCAACTGAACACAGATATATATAGGCTTGAATGGCGGTGAAGAAGAAAAACTCTAGAACGGTGGTGAAGGTTTACATGTAATATTATAGATCCTTCTTCTCTTGGCTGCAGTTGCATTCTCCAGATTGTTCACTGCTTTCTTCAAGAATTCAGTAAATATAGTGTCTAGAATTTTCCAGCCTTTTTCTTGCAGCAATTGCTTATGGATTAAGAAAATCTGGAACCTTCATATTAAGTCGGCGATGATATCTTCAGATGAAACCCCGATACTTGATAGGATTGCATCATGTAAATGCTAGGCACTCGTGTATTTCTTTTATCTAGGAGTTAGGATTCTGGCTCTGTTATTTTTATCTAATTGTACGGTCCTTTTACATCTGGAATTAATGGCGAAACAAGTTTTATTAATGAGATGAAGTTCTTGAGCTCATTATGATTAATTCAATTAAGGAAAAGCTTGTGTGGCCATGTGGGAGTATATACAATTAACTATATGAGTTTGTGGTTTAGCACGGCTGTAATATAATAAAAAAAATGGCGGGTAGTGATGTGTGTCTTTTTTGAATTGGATTGTGGGTCAGTCAATAAACAGTTTTCAGCTGCATAATTAATAAAGAGGAGATATATTAATGGGCCATGAATTTTAGTCAGCTTATTTTAGTTTACCTTCATGTGTAAAATATCTTTTACAGTATCAAAACCCACAATTCAATTTGTGTCTAACATCATCCATTTAGCTGACTTCAAATCTATTGGGAACAACTGAATAAGCATAGTTTGTAAGACAAATGAAAGATATATATCGAGAGTTGCAAATTGGATGGTAGGTTTTTATATGTAACTGTTAACCGTCTCATGTTAAACACGACTATAAAATTAATGTGAAAATGAATTTTGTATGCTCTGTCTCTAGTTGGTTGATTTAGATGTGTGCATGTGCATACAAGCACAGGAGCAACTAAAGAGATGATCTTGGTGGGTTGAGATATAGTTGTATGGCGTCGCTGATAATGATGTGCACTTATGGACTTTCGGGGTCATGGTAAAAATTTGTAGTGTTCTTGATGCAGAAATTTGTTGAAAATAGGTGTAAATGCTCAGGGACCACAACACAGATGTTTGTAAATGCCACTTTTATAAGTTGAATTGATATGGATGCTAAATGTAGCCACTGAGGATTGGAAAGAATAATCGTGAAAATATTGATTTTGGTTGAGCTTATTTCTGGTTTTTAGGGATATCTTTGGAATCATACAAATTTGTTAGAATGATGGTTCTGCCTAGATTTTATCAAAAAGAAATTATGATGGCAATAAAACACATCTTCAAGTGGGTCGTCTCATGCACTGAATTCAGGAAAAAAATTGTGGGGTTTTTTTATTTTCCCTGGGGTAAAGTGGCCCTGAAGCTATTTATCTCCACATTTGAAGTGCACCGCGGGTGTATTTCTTCAACAAAATCTCCTTATTAATTCTTATCTGCTTTTGTCTCTATTACCTTTGGTAGGTTTCATATTTTGTCAGATTTTGATGAGGGTAAACGGAGTTGTCGGAGAAAATTAGAACGTCACAACAACAGACGCCGAAGGAAACCTAATGATACTAAAGGCGGTTTTGAGATGGAACCTCAACAGGTTGCCTTAGCTGATAATATAAGCGGTGACGATGACACTGGGAAAGGTATGGTTGCCTTTTATCAACTTTGTGATTATGTTCTCATCTCTGTGAAAATGTGTACGGCTATCCCTCTTGTATTACCTTTGCGTATATAAGTCATCAATAGTGGAATATTTTATATATGCTTGGTACTTGTGGAGTCCATTGAGAATACTTCTACTTAAAGCTACGATCAGCCAGCACTTTTTTGCTATTTGTTGTTGTATTGCCTTGTTTTTTCCTTCACTTTTGCAGCGTTTTACAATATTGAAGTAGCTGACCACCCTTACAAATATCTGGATGTCACAGATATGATGCACTTAAGCAGTCAAATGCCAGAAAGGGAATCTTTGTTGGAATCAGAAGGGCACGCATTATCTGCAGGTTCTGTTGAAACTCAAAATGACGAGGATAAAGAGAACCAAAAATACACGAACTCCACATCCTATCGTGATAAAAAGAGTGCTTTATCCTCTTTGGTGGGTTTAATGCCAATTCGCTGTCTCACATGGTGTGATTCTATTTCATTGGGAAGCTGACTTAAAAAAATTGTACTATTTTGATGCTTTGTTGCAGTGTCCTACTGGTCGAATCTCCTTCAAGCTCTACGATTGGAACCCTGCAGAGTTTCCTCGGCGACTTCGGCATCAAGTATTTAAAAGATTTTTATACAGTTTAGTATACAAGGAAGAGAATATTTTATTTGTGTAAAAAATAGCGGTATTTGATGAAAACGAGGGTGATGTTTTTACAGATATTTGAATGGTTAGCTGGCATGCCCATTGAATTAGAAGGTTATATCCGCCCAGGTTGTACAATTTTGACAGCTTTTGTTGCAATGCCAAAGTTTATGTGGGTTAAGGTATTTTATTTCTTTCTTGTCATCCGATATCTGTTGAACTCCATAATTTATTGCATTGTAAATCTTCAAAATTGTGCTAAGATTTTGCTGATCATTAGTAGCAATAGTCTAAAGGAGTTTTTTTTGCTCTAGTGCTCTGTTGCTATCGTAGTAAACTCATCATGGAGGAAGGTTAACAGCTAAATGGCCACTTTGCATGTTTAACTGTAGACTCATTAGAGCAACTGGTTGACTTGAAATTAATTGAATCCATTCATTAAAATTGCTATAATATACATTTTGCTTTGCATGTGACATACTTCACGTATGAGGCAGATTTAAAAGTTTTGCTGCAATCTCCTGCGTAATTTCTAGTAAATTGCTTACGGTTTTATCATATGATATCATTGAATTGTGCAGTTATTGGAGGAGTCTGCTGTACGTATACAAGACCTCATTTTTTCACCTGGAAACATGCTATCTGGAAGAGGCACAATGCTTGTTTATCTTAATGACATGATATTTCGTGTCACGAAAGGTTAGCTGGCAATCTTACATATATAACATTATAGATATGCGTTGGTCTATGTTGGCAGAGTTCAATTTTCCATCATGGTTTTATTTTTCTTCTTTTAGGGGTGTATTCTCAGGAGTACTACTTTATGTTTTATGTTACTTTAATGTACCACTGGTTCTTTTGTTAGTTGCCTTGTTTCTTTTGTTTTGAGAATGTAGTATTATTATAGCGAACCAGCGGTAGTTTCTTCCGTTTGTATGTGATGGTTGTCGCCACACTTCAATGCACAAGCCTTTGATTGCTTATGGAATAATACAACAATCAATTATGGAAGATTTAATAATTTCTTCACTCACTATTGTTGACATAAAGACTTCACAACCTATAATCATCTCATGCAAAAGTTAATAATTGGTTAGTTTGGTAATGAAGCAGGAATAATGAGGGATATTTTCTGATACTATATGGAAGGTATAAAAAGAAGTGGTTTGGCCTGTGAATGAATTAGGAGAAACTGATTTAAGTTTCTCTCATAAAAACAAAATAAATAGTAATGGGTCACCATCTTCTGGAGCTGAAGGAAGTCCATCTTTATTTTCAATTGTTATTTTTTTGGTGGTAAGTAGGGAGCAACATGTTCACAGTTTATTGCTATTGAAGATTCTCTCTTTGTTGCTAATAGGGGTAAACTGTGTCAGCTTTTTGACAATATTAAATTCCATGTGAAAACAGATGGAGCTTCTGTGGTGAAAGTCAAGGTCAAAGGACAAGCTCCAAAGATTCATCATATTCATCCAACGTGCTTTGAGGCTGGAAAGCCTTTAGAGTTTGTTGCCTGTGGAAGTAATCTACTTCAACCAAACTTTCGGTATGGTAATACTTACTGTTAATTCTCTTTTCTACGCTACTGAAGATTACTTGTTAAATCCGTGACCTGGAAGTAGAGGGGAGAGGAGAGGAAGAGGTGAAGGGAGAGAGAGAGTAAAAGGAAAAGGGGGATCGGGGAGGTGGTGGTGATGGGTACACTTTACTAGTAGAGTGGGAGGTTGTTTTACGTGGTTGATGAGGCAGTTTTAGAATAATTTTGTTGGAGGAAAAAGATACACCATGCTACTTGTTGCATTCTAACAAAAAATAAGATAAAAAAAATAGTGGATTAATATGTGGAAATGGTGTGATAGTTGGGTCTTTGCAATGGCGATGCATGCATAATCTGTTATATGGATCAGAGGTTGAAATCGCTGAAAGGACAAGCTAACCTAGATAAATTGTACTGGGCTTGCGTTTTGAGAAATGATATGAAACCATGATGGAAAAAGATGGCGTAGATTGACCAAAGTACAAAAAACCATGGATGTGTGATTGTTCGAGGGTTCATAGTGAGGCCTTTCAGTCTTGTGCTATGTTTTGATATACCATTTCTTCAACTCTTGATTGGGAATGTTGAAAACAATCAAAATGGATATAATTCTTATTATCTATGCGTAATAATGACTAGATTTCGACAAGGAAAATAATTGTTTGTTTCATAGTTTAAGCGGCTGATCGAGAAAAAACAAATTTAACAATGTACAGTTTTCCTTAATCCTAATTGTTCTATTTACGTTGCCTAGAATAAGCATGTAGCTCAATCTTCTTTCTGGAGTGTATTATGTAAATTTTTCATCCTAATGTCAGGTTTCTCGTATCCTTTGCTGGTCGGTATCTGGCGTATGATATTAGCGTTTCATCGGTTTCTTGCAAGAGTGAAGGGGACTCCGATAGTTTAGACCATCAATTATTGAAGATACATGTCCCTCGAACTGACCCAGATATTTTTGGCCCAGCGTTTATAGAGGTGAGAACTATCTTCTACCCACTTCTTATTTTCTTGTGCAATGAAGTGGTATTGGTATGGTTCACTTATGTACTAGGACAAGTATTTGTTAAAAATGTGACTTCTTTGCTTCAGTAATTTTGAAATTTGGATGCATACACTAATCTGAAACCAGGACCTGAATATGCGACTCGTGTTCAATTGATTTTGAGTTGCTTCATTTCGTCCCCTTTGAGTATGAGGTTTTAAGAAATTATGCATCTTGGTTTACTTAACAACAAAAAAAAAAAATAAAAAAAAAAATTGTAGTAAATTGCATTTCTTGGGCTTGCAATGTTTTAAGGTGTTTTCCTGATTAAAGATTGAAATACTTTTTGGGAAGCACATGGTTTGTCAACTATGACTTGGAGCTCAATTTTGCTGTCCCTTTCTTAGTTTTATAACAAAAAAAAGCCCTTATTGATATCAAGAATATCTTAATATAGGGAAACTGACGGTGAAGATATTGTTCACTCAGAAAAATTAGGAATTCTCTTACATAAATTTGATATAAGAGCTGTTGTAAGAATCATGCCAATTATGATACTTTTTTTGGTTGGAGTTTCTTTTTTTTTTTTCACCTATATTGAGGTCTCTTTTGTAGGTTGAGAATCAGTCTGGCTTATCCAACTTCATTCCAATTCTTATTGGGGACAAAGAAATTTGTGAAGAAATGGCGATTATGCAACAAAAGTATGATTCATCTCTTTGCTCCGAAGGACACCAGTTTCCAGCTCCAACATCAGCATGTGAAGTTTATGCCGTAAGACAGACAGAATTCTACGAGTTTTTGCTGGAAGTTGCATGGTCACTCAAACCCATGTTAGAGCCACATATGACGGCTGCTCAGATACAAAGAATCAACTGCTTATTGAACTTTTTGATAGAAAAAGAGTCTACAGTCATTTTAGACAGAATATTGTACCGCATGAAAACTGTAACAGATAAGAATTTGATTACAGACGTTCCTGATGCTGATATGAGGCTATTTTGGGAAAACTTGAATAATGCAAGAAATCTACTTCATCAGAAATTACAGGAAAAAAACTACCTAGTGACGCATGGGACAGATGGAAATGATTTTAGTCAAAGTTCCCAAAATGATTTTCGAATCTATGTTCAAGCTGCCAGTCAGGTGCGGACTTCATATTTTGTGCATAAATTTCTTAGTGGAAAAGTGCAGTAATGATCCTGAACCAATTTCTTTAGTAGCATGTTGGTCTCCAACCTTTGAAAGAGAGCAAGTAGGTCCTCGAACTTCAATTATAGCTGTACGATCAATCCTCAAAGCAAAGCATCCAAATTTCCATTAAATGTCATGTGACCCTGGTGAAAATATGCTTTTCTTCAAATTTCTGTACACTGGCCTTAATGAAGTTGGACATGTGAGGGTTACATGACAAATTAACGGAGGTTTGGAAGCTGTCCATCGTTGAGGAGTGACTTCGTAACTATAACGAGAGGTTGAAGGTGGATTTGCTCCTTTTTAAAGCTTGTGGACCAATTTGCTACTCGGACAATTGGTTGACCAGTAGTGCAATTTTTTGTTTCTTATTTTAATGTGACTGATTCAACGGACGGATAAATTTGCGGAACTTTTGTTTCAAATCACATATTCTTCATTGAGTTTGTGTAGAAGTTTGTTACTGGGGAAAAAAGGTGAACTCTTAGTAAAGTCTAAATTGGTGGGGTATGTCTGAAATGTGATAATACCAGACATTCAAATGCGATACTATGGTAATCCAGATATTTAATTGTACCAGCAAGAACAACTTATTAAATTGCCATTGAATTTTTTTTGAAAGCAACCTTTTGCATGAACATTAATACCATTTATACTATTTGGAGCAACTTCTCAACCATATGCCACATATGCATTCTCCACAAGTTTGTGGAAAAACACAATTGTTTTCGTATTATTATTTTGTTGGTTAATCGTTCGAATTTACTTTTTTCACTCGTATTATATCAATAAGTTACATAGATTTTTCTAGAGTGAGCTTGTTGACGTACACTTGTACGTACATGTGTGTTTATTGTCTTTGCAATTTCTCGAAAGAAAATAAAAATAGTCCCGAAATCTTTTCGTATTTTTCGTTTCATGTACCATGGTTGCACTTATTTATACATGCTCATTTAACATTTTTTCTCTTATGGTAAACATTCTTCTTTGTAACACTCGTCTGAATTGAAGTTCGATCCTTTTAATATATTCTACTCGTGTTATTAGCAAAAAGTGCACATTGGCAAGCGAGGTAATGACTAAACTGTGACAAATTATGTTTGAACTTTGCAGGGTTTGGAAAAGATGGCGAAGGATAAGTTGGTGGACAGAGTATTTTCGACTCCTATTGATGAAAGCGCAACAGTTCCTCTTTTGAGTCAAGAGGGGGTCACAAGTCTAAATCTAAAGGAAAGGCCAGGAAATTCATGCAATCGCTTATTCACGAAAAAATTTCTGATTTCTCGACCCACCATCTTTGCAATTGCTGCAATCGGTGTTTGTTTTGGTATATGTGCAGTCGTCCTCCACCCTCGGAGAGTTGTTGAGCTTGGGACAACTATTCAGAGGTGTCTGTTCAATAACTCGTATTCATCACATCACTGATCTAAAATGTACACCGTGTTATGTAGGATAAGGGTTCTTTACACCAGCATATCAGCGCCACTTCCTGGACACCGATCCCCGAGTTGGGTATGAACGTGGCTTCGAGGAAAGTGCTTGTATTTCATTTCCATTGACCTTGAGAATCTGAATCAGATTTGATGGAGAAGTTTATAGTCCCTGGTTTCATACCCTGGTGTACCTCTTTTACCTTTCTTCTGATATTATTGTAACTTTATAGGGTACTAATTATTAAAACTATACATCTTGTTATAAAAACTTTGTTGCTTACAAAATTGTATGTAGTATTTCATGATCGTTTAATAATTATTTTATTTTTCTCTATCTTCGTTCTAAATTTAAAACAGTATTTTGTAATTCATAACATTGTGTGTTGTAATTATCAAGACAAAACAACACTATTCACTTTTGCACCATTTTTTCCAAAATGGTGCAAAGTTTGGTGTCACATTGGAGCACATTTGCACCAAATTTTGGTGTTTTGGTGTGTCCATTGGAGATGCCCTTAGTGAACCAATCGACTCCGTTTCGACTTTTTGATCTTTTACATTTTTAGAGTCAATGTTCGGTCCGGGATTTAAGAACATTTTTAAGTAATAATTTTTTGTTTGGGGTACTTTTAAGATTGTTCTAGTCAACAAGCTCAATTGTCACTTTGACTTTTCAACTGTACTATATTTTTACATTGGTCTATTAGAGGTTAAAAGACAAAAATATTATTAAATAAATTATGCAATTACAAAATATTGTTTTATTTAAAAGATTATTTTACCCTTTTAGTTAACAATTGAAAATCAAACGCTTTTCACTTAAAATTTCAAAATCACTTCACTTTTCTTATATGTTCATTCTCAACTTTCATCTGCTTCAACCTCAAAATATCTGAAATTAATCGAACACTGAAAAAGGAAATATTTTTTTAATATCAATCACTCCGAATAGGTAAGTATATTTACGTATGTTTTATTTCGTTTTCATTAAATTTTTATACGTTTTAATCGATAAAAATAGTTGAATTTTTTTTTTTTTACGTTTAATAGCCATAAAAATTTATCAATTAAACTTTTAAATCGATAAACAGTTGGCTGTGGCCGTGCCAGCTGTTTAACAGTCGGTTGCACCCGGCTATTAACAGCCTTAACAACCGACTGTTTTGAGGCTATTCAGCATTTTTATTAAATATCTGTTACCATAGTTGAGTCGAATGATTATGTGTTTTCTTAAAAAATTATGTTTCGTCTTGCAGATATTGTTGTAATGTCAATTTATTTCTTTGGTGACTTCAAATTGGATGAGAAAGATCAATGTTTATGAAGATGGACAAGTGATAAATGTGGTGATATTCCAATTTCTATAACAGAATGTACTATGATTTACAAAACAAGCTGAATGTCGATCCCTCTCAATATGATATGGAACTGAGATTTCGATTCAAGAATGATTCATCCATTTCGATTCTACCTATGAAGGTTACTTGTAATGAATAAGTGAATTATCTATTTGAATTGAACGAAATGTACACGACTGCTCTTTGGGTGACTGAGGAAGAATTCATAACATTGTGTTTTATAATTATCAAGATAAAAAGACTCTAAAATGATAAACTTACATTTAAAATGAATAACTTGCGACTGTTGAATCTGAACATTGGTTTCACGAATCCGAGTACATAAACTATTAGTGTTTGAACCAAATCTCATTGACTTTTAATGAAATAATTATGCATCAAACAAAAACAATGTACATGCCAACAATGATCATACCTTTCCCGCTCGACTTATTAAGTTATTAAGTAGAAATACAAATTAAATCGTTCGAAAGTAGTATCAAGATCGACTCAAAAAAATATTTATTTAAGAAGATTAACCCACAGATATATAATAAACTGGCTCATTATGAACCCTAAGTCCCTCGTCCATGTAGTAATGGAAATTGAGTATTTTAGTTGGGCTAGATCATGATCATTTTAATTATAAGTTAGGTAATCCTTATCATTACTTATAAAATAGTATACACTTATTTAATTTAATGGTTGAAGTTGTGGACCTTTAAAGTGCTCGTTATTCGTTAGTCAAAAAAGCCCAAAAAAGAGTGAATTATGAGTGATCTATTTTTATAGGATAGTGATTCTCAAATAGTGTCCATAATCAATAATGATTACATGACTTATATGTTACATCTCACATAATTAAATAAAAACAATTAAAATTTTATCACGACTTATATATTACATCTGACTTATTTAAATAAAAACAGTCAAAATTTTTATCAAGTTATCGTGCGTAATTGTGTTCACTATAGTGCCTGTCGTAAACATTGCACATTATAACTACAACATATAAAGCAACGACACAATCCTTGATTAACATAAATGTATTTTCAAGAACTAGGCCTTCAAGCACTTAGAAAAATCTACGATCATCCAAACCAACCTCAAAAAATGATCGAAAAATGACCACTCTTCCCTTTCCCGGTCGAAGCCCCCTTCCCGAAAGACAAAGTAAAAAACACTTGAATATTTGACTTAACTATCTAAATCGTTAGTTTCATAATTTATTATGGATTTTTAAAGTTTGCTAAGTAATACCACCTTAGTTGAAATGAGGCGAAAAAGTTCAGTAGTGTTGCTATTACGTGGCTAAACACCCATTAATGGGTTAAAGTGGATGTTTGACTATAATTAATTAATTGCAAGAGTGGTTGAAAGGAATTATCCTTTTCCTAGTGCAAATTGCCTCATCAAGATTTGTATATGTAAAATATTCCTAATCTTTCTTGACTTTGTACTTTTTTGACTCTTTTAGAGTTTTTCTTATCCAATGTGCTTAACAGAAATTGTGCCAATTTTAATAAATTCATCATGTGGGCCTGTTCCATTCATAAAGCCAATGCACTTGCATTGGTTGCCAATTAGTCCCACACACTCGAATCACATGCCCAAAAAGAAAGAGCCTTAAAATTTGATTTAGAAAATAAAGTATGAAATATTAAGACTGAGGTTCTTACATATTAAAACGTCAACTTTATTAAGAAGAGTAATCATAATCAGTGTTCTAAAAAGCGCGCCTAGACGAAAAGTGTGATGAAAACGCTTCGCCTTGAGACTAAGCGAGAATTAAGCGGTCAACGACAATATTGACTGCGAAATGCTCTCCTAGGCGTTCCTAGGCGTGCATAGTTATTAGGGACGTCTATGTGCACCTCCGCTTCAAGTCCAGATTTTAAGGGGGCTCAATTTCTTTTTTAAAAAATAAAACTCACAGCCCAAATTCAGTAGCTCACTATCCCTTCAAACTTCAAAAACTCCAGACTCTAGAGAACTAAGAATATGGAAGAACGAGAAAAAAAGATAGAAGAACGACGCAAAACCTTTCAATTTCTCCGCACGCCGCACTGATTTGGGTATCAGGTATGTGTATAACATTAGGATGTTATTATGCTTTACATAGTATTTTTAATTTTGGGGCATGTGATTCTCGATATTTTGTGAATTCTCAATAAATTTTGCTTACAATTCTTCTTTTTCTTTGTGGTTTTCCCTCAATTAATCAAATGTTTTGAAATTTGGATAATAAATATATTATACTTTAAATTTTATTATTCCAGACAAGAGTCAAGAAATGATCAAAATGAAATAAGGGAGCCAAAGAATGATGATTTTGTATCGTACGATACGGATAACGAATTAGAAAAAGAAGAAGATATTGAATTGGAGTCCGATAAATAGTTAGATTAGATAAGATTTAACCTACAACTTATACGTTATCTAATTATGATTTTGAAACTTATCTTTATGTAAAAATTATTAAGTAAATACAATATTTTATCATTTTAGATGTTTGATATGTATTATTTGAATTATTGAATTTTTTTATAACGATTAAAAATTTAAAATAAAAAATTATTTTTTTACGCCTAGNGATCAAAATGAAATAAGGGAGCCAAAGAATGATGATTTTGTATCGTACGATACGGATAACGAATTAGAAAAAGAAGAAGATATTGAATTGGAGTCCGATAAATAGTTAGATTAGATAAGATTTAACCTACAACTTATACGTTATCTAATTATGATTTTGAAACTTATCTTTATGTAAAAATTATTAAGTAAATACAATATTTTATCATTTTAGATGTTTGATATGTATTATTTGAATTATTGAATTTTTTTATAATGATTAAAAATTTAAAATAAAAAAACGTTTTTTTACCCTTAAACTTCGTCTAGGCTCCTAAAGCTTGAAACTTGGCCTTCACGCCTAGTCACGC
>CAIGRH010096978.1:0-11521 GCA_903798295.1 Fraxinus nigra
AAGCAAGAATGGCAGAAAGAATCAAAATCCCTTTAAATTTCAGTGTCAGTGTCTTCTCCTGTGTCAAAGGAAGTGTTGAAGTAAAGCATAAGCTGCACCAAATATACGTAGAGTACTATCCAAGTAATTACACCTCAATACTCACTGCATGTGATTCAACCTAACTAGTCTTTTAGTGCTGCTAAAAATGAGACGTTGCCCTAACGTAATTCTATATCGACTAGACACATGGTAGATCACTTGTGGAAGAAAATGAACTACTTCACCTCTTAGGTTAACTTTTGAGCCCCTGTTTGGTACGACTTATAATTCAAAGTCAACAATTAATTTTAACCACATATTTTATCATTTTATGGGTTCCACAATTTTTCAACTACACATTTTATCAACTTCTATTAAAATTTACTAAAAATCTAATTTCATTTCCACCAAACATGGGCTTAGAATGATTCTCTAATTTTCGAGAAGTGGTAGTGAAGATATGTCCCAATCTTAGGTTTGAGATGCGCTGAGCAAAGTACAAACTGTAATTCATTACGATGTGTTAAGTTGTGAAACTTAATTATTACAAAATTTTAAGCTTTATTATTATCAGAAAAGAGAGAAAGAGAGGTTAGAGAACATATGTGTGTGATTTCTCTTGCAATTTTTTTTCCATCTCAATAGATTACTGCAACGACGAAAGATGAAGTAATCTTTCATTATGCGAACATCTATAGATCACTCGTTTCAAAGATTTTTTTTTTTTATAAAAAAAATCGAACATCTAACTCAAATATACATGATTAATTCGTGTAAATTATGTGGAATGTATTTGTAATTGTGAAAACAAGTAAACTTCGGTACTTATATTAAGGCTCAATTGTTTAACTTTCACGTATATCTTACCATCAAATTAAGATAATCTTCTCTCACAATAAAGCACAACTAATATATTCAAATAATATTTCAACTATTAAGCTCAATTTTCTTTAGAATATCATTTTATTTTTTATTTTTCTAAACTAATATTTCACCTGTAATTAAACCTTTACTAACAAGAATCTTTCAGAAATTATATTCGGACACCACGCGTGATATTGTTAAAAGTCACGTGCAGGCAGGCAGGCAGGCTCCCATAACACTTTTATCACGTGCGGTATCAAACTTTGCTATTATAATCACATATATCTTGTAATCTACGTATTTTCACCTAACAATATAAATACACCTTATTATATTTATTTTTGTACTATTTTTTTTTAAACCTTGGTAAGAGTCAAGGTCAAACTCTACACCTAGACACATGTTTATTTTTATTTTTATTTTTTTCAAAAAAAATAATAATCTATTTTCTATCATTTTGAAAATATGAGTTTATCATATGTTGATTCTTGATATTGAATTAAGTTAATTGAAAAAAGTACAATGCAACATTCTAACGTACAAATACTCATCCGAGTGTATACAGTATACCTACTACTTTCGATAATGAAAGAAGTATATATTTTTCACTAATACAAAATTCTAAAAAACTATATTTAAATGAATACCAATAAATATTTTCTATTTCCTATGTATTGCCAGCTCAATTTACTATTACTTTTTTTGTTTTGCTTTTGAGTGAAGAAATATTATACGGAGCCTGTTTGAGGCCAATTTTATCATAAAAATGCATTTTAGAATAATAAATTGAGAAGAATGTGTGGTTAAAAATTAAGAGAAATTTTTGGATTTGGGTATAATATTATTTTATTGAAAAAATGTGTAGTTAAAAAAAAAGAATGAAAAAAATGTATTTTAAAAATAATGAGGATCAAACAATGACACAATTTACAAACTGAATTATCAAATTTTATATATGAAATAAAATATCATTAATCTCGTGTTTTCTATTTTGAGAAATTGTTTTTTTTAGACTGACAAATCAAACAAGTTTTTAACAATCTTAAAACCAACACTCAAAATAGAAAATTAAAAATGAACTCAAAACTTAAAATTGAAACTCAAATTAAACAGACCATAATATTTTCTTTAGGATATAATTATTGACAATTATCTAAATAAATATTAAAAGATATCTAGAAATCCGCCTAATTTTCTTAATGAAAAATCCAAATGCCACTCTCTAAGTAATCATATCGAATAAAATTAAGGGATAGTTGCAGCAAAAGTCCTAAACCTTTGAATTCTAGCATACTTTTCCAAAACCTTTGATTTGTTATAATCGTCATCCCTAATCTTTCCAAACGTTGCAAGTGAAGCCATTCTCGACAGTTCAAGTCCACAATTCTGTCAGTTGACTAAAAATTTAACTTTGACCATGTTTTTCTTATTTTAAAGAGAGGCTAAAGATTAACTTTATATTTATCACATTAAATAACTAAACTAATTAAATTAAAAAATAAGAAATAAATAAACACAATCGTCTTCATTTTCTCGCCTCCACGTTCACGTCCACGTCCACGCTCACCCCACCCCTTCACCCACCTCAACTCTGAAATCAGCCACCCGACCATCACCCTCTCCACCTCTACCAATTAAAAACTAAAAAAAAGAGCTTCTATTCTACAAAATTATTTGAAACTTTACCATGTCCACCACTAATTGCACTAAAATTTGTACTATTTTCTCACACACAAAAAATGCACCTTCTGTGTGAAAATATCGCAGAGATTGTGTCATATGCTGTAATATACTCTATATAGGGCTAGGATTCTGCATTTTAATCGCGCGACACACTAGCTACAGGATAGGTTTGAGGTTTTTTTGGGAAAGTTTACTTCAAAACTGCTTAAATTTACTCCAGATTTGAGTGAGGAATTGCTGTAGATATCCGGCGGCCGTCGCTAGAGAAGACATGAAATCGTCTAATTTTTCAGGGCATTATCATGGGGTGAAAAGAAGACATGAAACGTAATAAATATAAAATTACCATTTTACTCATTTTTAAATATATTAAAAATGTGGTCAAAAATAAATTTTTAGTCAATTGACAAAATTGTGGATGAAAACTATCTAGAAGGGCTTCACCTGCAACGTTTGGAAAGGTTGGAGTGACGACTGCAACAAATCAAATGTTAGAAAAAAATCTCCTAGTATTTGGAATTTTTACTGCAATTATCCCTAAAATTAATAATACAAAATAAGGTTTGGTTTTAATTTACTAAGGCCCTATTTGATATTGATTAAAATTAAATTTTAATCAAAATCAAAATCAAAATCAAATAATCAATATTAATCATATATTTCATTGGTCCCACAACTTTTCAATTCCATCAGTTTTTATCAAAATCTATTAAATCTAATTTTAATCCCCATCAAATAACCCCTAAATTTTCTATTCCAAAATAAAAATTGAATAAGTGTAAAATTTTTAATTATTTTGAGAAATACTATTAGAAAATGTAAATTTTATTTATTACAGTATCTGATTTACTTTTTAAAATATGCCATAGTATTTGTGGTGAGCAAGTAATTTTGTTAAATTGAATAGTGGTTGTAGATTTGTTTATGTTTATATTTTTATAACGGTCAAAATCTTTTCCGTTTAAACGCTCCTCTAACGCCGTCATCTCTTGTCGCCTCACACATTTCTCTCCTTCCTTTATTTAAAATTAAAAAATCTACTACTTCACCACGTTCATGGAATTTCTCTCTCTAGGCAGTATTTTCTCTTTCTGAACCATTGCTATCTGTATTCTGTTCTTCACTACATTTCAAGCTTCCATCTACTGCCGGTCTTCCAAATTCACTGTAAGCATACCTTCATATTCACGCATAACTGCGATTTTTAATCTTTTAATATAAATCTTTTACATAAGATATCTTGTCATTTTATCAACAATAAATCGACCTTTCTTTTTCATTTTCCTATGATATCTACTTTTTACTTCTTCAAAACAACATACATTGTGTTTTTTCAGTTGTACGTGTGGATTATTTGTAATGTATTGGTTGATTTAGATTTTTTTATGGAGAGATGAAGTTGGATGGGTTAATTTGATTTATTGCATTGGAAAAGGTGAAAAGAAGGTTGTGAGATTCGAATCTGAGTATTAATTATATAGAATGGAGGCTTCACGACGAGGAGGAGGGGGAATGGTACCAATATCACCGTCGCAGACTCCGCGATCAAGTGACAAGGCGGTGAGGGATCTACGATCTGAGGGGAGTATGAGTGGAAAGCACGATAAGGATAAAGGTGTCAATGTGCTGGTCATCGTGCGCTGCAGGTGAGTTAACTCATTGAGTTCGTTTTATTATAGGTGATTCGATTATATTGAATTTGAGTGCTGATTGAATCCTCTGTTGTAGGCCATTGAGTGAGGACGAGATGAGAATGCATACACCAGTGGTGATTTCTTGTAATGATAACAGAAGAGAAGTTTGCGCTGCTCAAAACATTGCCAATAAGCAGATAGATAGAACTTTCCTCTTTGATAAGGTCTGTTTGCTGTTTTTTACAGGTTATATGTTTAATTTGGTTTTGTTTTTGATAACTCAGAAAAGGTAAATAAAGACAAAAGGAAAAAAGGAACAAAGAGTTGAAGAACATATTGAAACTCATACAAGCTATTGAATACCATGTCATAATTTCTAAATTTTGATTTCAATGAGTTTGTCAAGTTAACATATATGTGATGACCTTAATTCTTGCAATTTGATTTCCATTTCACTGTTCAATTAATTTTTCATTTTTATGTTCTTTTTTATTTATGAGAAGGAAAAGTAATTTACCTTTATCATGTTTAGGTCTTTGGTCCATCTTCCCAGCAAAAAGATTTATATGATCAGGCGGTCTGCCCCATAGTCTCTGAAGTTCTAGAGGGCTATAATTGCACCATTTTTGCATATGGACAAACAGGGACAGGAAAGACTTACACAATGGAGGGTGGGGCGAGGAAAAGGGTTAGATTTATTTTCTTTAGCCTCTAAACGTAATTGCAAAGTTGATTTTCTACTACCTGCATTTTTAACTTCATGTATGTAATTTGATTTTTAATCTTGTTAGAATGGTGAATTCCCAAGTGATGCTGGTGTTATTCCAAGAGCTGTTCGACAAATTTTTGATATCTTAGAAGCTCAAAATGCAGAGTATAGCATGAAAGTTACATTCTTAGAGCTTTACAATGAGGAAATAACGGATCTTCTGGCACCCGAAGAATGTCCGAAGTTTTTAGATGACAAATCGAAGAAACCGATAGCACTAATGGAAGATGGAAAAGGTGGAGTTTTTGTTAGAGGTTTGGAAGAAGAGATCGTAACGACTGCGAATGAAATATATAAAATCTTAGAGAAAGGTTCTGCTAAAAGGCGAACAGCGGAAACCCTTCTCAACAAACAAAGCAGTCGTTCTCACTCTATATTTTCTATCACAATTCATATCAAGGAATGCACCCCAGAAGGAGAGGATATGATTAAATGTGGGAAGCTGAATCTTGTCGACCTTGCTGGTTCAGAAAATATATCACGCTCTGGTGCTAGAGAGGTGAGAGGTTATAAATAAGTTACAGCGCAAGATTTTGTACTTGTTATAGTGTTTCCATGGTTCAGGATGGGTGGTGGAACCTTTTTGCTTATGAGAGATCATAAATAATTTCTTCAATGCAAGATAGTGTCCTAAATATACGGTCCCCAAGGGGGTGAAATTGCATGTTAAGGGAACTGTTCTGCAGTACAGTACTTGGTAGATGAGAAATTTGGACTGAGGCATTACAAGTTGATTTTCCATCTCTGTGCTTGTTAATTTTGATCTGAACAAATTTGATTTACTTTGCAGGGAAGAGCAAGGGAAGCAGGTGAGATCAACAAGAGCTTGCTGACACTTGGTCGGGTCATAAATGCTTTGGTCGAGCACTCTGGTCACATACCATATAGGTATAGGTCCACTCAACTTCTCAATTATGTATACAAGTAGCAGGACATGTTGCAGAGTAGATGTTATATCTGAAAATATCACTTGAATCTCAGAGACAGCAAATTAACAAGGTTACTAAGAGATTCTCTGGGAGGGAAGACAAAGACATGTATAATTGCCACAATATCACCCTCCATTCACTGTTTGGAAGAGACACTCAGTACTTTAGATTATGCTCACCGTGCCAAAAACATAAAGAACAAACCAGAGGTCAGTACTTTTGATATTTTTGACACACAAAAAAAAAAAAAATAAAAAAAAGAAGAGAAAAGAGTTGAACTACAGTTGTTTCTTTTAGCTATTTATTGGATTGGACCAGTAAACAAAATCATTTTTGTTTATAATTACAGATTAATCAAAAGATGATGAAATCTGCAATGATCAAGGATCTGTACTCGGAAATTGACCGGTTAAAGCAAGGTAGTTGGATTTTTCCTCTCTCTCTCTCTCTCTCCCCTTTCCTCCCTGCCTCTAGTTTCTCATCTCATGCGAGATGTGTGTATGAATTTTATCTAGGTTCACTTAAGTACTGCAAAAGAAACTTTAAATCTTCATTCAAGTGCTATTCTTTATGGTGACAGTTTTATGGGCATTTTCTGTATATTTCTGAATGAAAAAGAGTACAAAATATATGACATAAGACTACATAAACCTAGGTTCTGTTACAACCACTTATCCTATTTTAAAAATAGGATAATGATTAAAACAAAGATAAATAGATAATCCCTAAATTCTAGGATTGAACCAGATAACGAGATTCCAACAACTTGTCTTTTAGATAACAAGATTCCTAAAGTATGACATTTCATTGTACTTTTCAACACTCCCCTTCAAGCTGATTCAAAGATTTCAATTAAACCAGCTTGTCGATTATTGAATCAAAAGTTGGTTTGGACAACCCTTTGGTGAATATATCAACCAGCTGCTCTGTTGTAGGATTGAATGGTATGCAAATCAAACCATTTTTCAGTTTTTCCTTTAGGAACTGTCGTTCAATCTCCACGTTTCATTCTATCATGTTGGACTGGGTTCTTGGCTATGTTTATGGCTGCCTTGTTGTCACATTAAAGTTTTATAAGAGCCTTTGTAATTACGTTCAGCTCATCTAGAAGCTTCTTTAGCCATGTTCGCACATGCCGCCACTATAAATTTAGCCTCTGCACTACTCCTAGAAACAACTGATTGTATTTTACTGTGCCAAGTCATAAGTTGCAAGATTTCCACCTAGAAAGGTACAGAAACTTTAAGTTGACCTTTTATCATCTATTCAACCTACCCAATCAGCATCTATGAATGCTTCTACTCGAATTTGTTATTTGTGTATCTTGTTTCAATAACAATCCTTTTCTTGGTGTTCTTTCCTTGGAGAATGCATGTATGGTTACCAAACTAATTGAGAATGCAATATCCGTCATTGTACGTGATAAAATGCTTCTACTCGAATTTGTTATTTGTGTATCTTTTTTCAATAACAATCCTTTTCTTGGTGTTCTTTCCTTGGAGAATGCATGTATGGTTACCAAACTAATTGAGAATGCAATATCCGTCATTGTACGTGATAAGTAAGTCAGTTTACCAACTAATCTTTGATAACATTTTGCTATCTACCTCTTTGCCTTTCTCAACCATTCCAAGCTTGTTATCTGCATCAATGGGAACTTCTCCAGGTTTACATCCTAAAATCCCCACTTCTTTATATAGATCAAGAGTATACTTCCTTTGAGAGATTATAATTCTAGTTCTTCATATAGCTACTTCCTTACCTAGGAAATATTTTAAAGAACCTAGGTCTTTTATCTCAAATGCAGTGGTAAGAATTTTCTTAAGCTTTCAATTTCTTCATCATCATCACCTGTTAGGATAATATTATCAATGTATACAAAAAGGAAATTTTACCTTCAACCTATGATGCTCGGACTCAGGTACGGGTATCGGGTACGGGTATGTATCTCTAAGTGTCGGATCCATTATTTTCTAAAATATAGGATATGGGGACATGGTTAAAAAGAGTCCAAATTGTGAATACGGGTACGTGGGTACGTCTTTCAAACTTCAATTTTTTTATTAATCTAAGATGTCATTTTAAATAGACCAAAATCAATCTTTCACAAAGAAGGAAATGAGTATTGAATAAGAGGTTAAAACGAATAAAATAGAATTTTGGGGTTTAGTTTTCAATTATAGAAAATTACTAAATGTTATATAAAATAGAAAATAAGGGACTTGATTACAATTTAAACTTTATGGAATATTAAGTTGTACTATATGGAACCTATTTTCATTTCATACAAAGAAAATCCTAAACCATCAATACAGAGAGGAAAGAAGGAAAAAAAAATAAGAAAAGTCAAAGAGGAGATAGAATAAAAAGAAGAGAAAGCCTTGTGCCATCACCGAAGAAGGAAAGGGAAAAAAAAAAAAAAGAAGCAAAAAGGGCAAAGTGTCCGGTTGAAACTTGGAGGATCCGACACATATCTCATACCATACCCATGTTGTATCGTGTCCGACACGGGTACCTCGTCCATTTCGAAGAGTCCGAACATCATAGCCTTCAACTGAATACTGATGGAACAAATTATGACTAGTTCAACTGTGTGAATAACTAGATTGTTGAATGGCTTTTAAAAATCTACCGAACCAAGCCGTAGGTGTTCCATAATATTCCTCAAAACCTAGGAAAATCAAAATAGGTTTGGGATGGCAGGAATTGCCCCGCACTCAATGCACCAAAGAGTCACAAGTTAACAAAAATTCTGTCACCGTCGACCACCACAAGAGTCACACGGTGTCAAAAATTCTATCAATCGTCGATCACCACAAGAAACGCCCACCTTGAGTGGCTGATTTATGCCCAAAGAAAATCGAGAATTCAATATAAAGTCTACTAAGTAGCTCTAATACCATGACAAACTCTTGACTAAATCATCTTCCTTTAAGGGATTCATTGCATTATATAGGAAAAGTATTACCTTATACAACTATGATATCAATCTAAATATAGTAGATGTAATCAATCTCAATATGGTAAATACAATTATATACATAATTTGCATTATATAGGAAGAATATTACTTTATACAACTATGATATCAATCTAAATATAGTAGATGTAATCAATCTCAATATGGTAAATACAATTATATATATAATTTGCATTATTTAGGAAGAGTATTACTTTATACAACTATGATATCAATCTAAATATAGTAGATGTAATCAATCTAAATATGGTAAATACAATTATAGACATAATTATGTAAGTCAATTTTCATATTCTCTATCAATCTCATTGATAGTATCATCAACAGTAAATTCTCATTCAACGTCATAATATTGATCTAGTTCTTGCCACAAACCCTTCAAAACACTATCATACGTGGTGACACTTCGACTTCCTTATTTCATTTCACGAATGCCTGCCTTAATGTCAAAAATCTGAGCTGAGTTGCCAACATCTGAATAAGTATCTGCAGCACCCTCCCAGATTTCTGCTGCTGTTGATAAGAACAAATCTGTTCTACCTAACTGATCTCCATTGAATTCACCAGCCATGCCATAACCATGGAATTTTTTGCCTCTCATACCTAAATATCTGATTCATTCTCTGGTTTGTGGTTATATAGTACTGGTTATATAGTACCAGACAAGTAACGAGATTTTCCATTACCAAGAACAAACATCTTCATGGATTGGGACCATAATTCTGACCATTCTACCTGTGAGTTGTGATTTGAAGAGGAGTTTCATTCATTTTTTGTGGCTGATTGGGATTAATTCTGGGTAAAAATCTGTATCTGAAATATCAGACATGATGAGTCAAGAAGTTCACCAAGAGATTAACATAAAACATCAAGGGAATGAACTAGATACTAGGAAACTTAGGATCAAGGAACATTCTGATACCATGATGCCATGTTGACAGTTTTATGGAACTTTTCTGTATATTTCTGAATGGCAAAAGAGTACAAAATATAGACATAAGACAACATACTGATTACAAAAAAATGAGAAATAGCTAATCCCTAATTTCTAGGACTGAATCTCTTAAATAACAAGATTCCTAAAAGTATTTGCTTCTGACTGATAAAGGAATTCTTACTTTATGCACACCATCAGTCCAGGTCAATCTCCCAAAGTAATATTTAGTGGTGACATGGTGACTTGTAGAGAAACTGTCACCAGTGAAGGAAATCTTCTTAATCTTAGGACTGAAGATCAAATAATCAGGTTNCAACATACTGATTACAAAAAAATGAGAAATAGCTAATCCCTAATTTCTAGGACTGAATCTCTTAAATAACAAGATTCCTAAAAGTATTTGCTTCTGACTGATAAAGGAATTCTTACTTTATGCACACCATCAGTCCAGGTCAATCTCCCAAAGTAATATTTAGTGGTGAAATGGTGACTTGTAGAGAAACTGTCACCAGTGAAGGAAATCTTCTTAATCTTACGACTGAAGATCAAATAATCAGGTTTAACCACTACATTAACCCCTGGAGGAGGTTTAATTATAGCTTTATATTCAAAACTAATGGCTCCAACATTGGTGACAGTTCTCGTGAGATAAACTGGATTGTTCAGATTGGGAATAGCCTTCAAATATGGTTAGATTAAAGAATAAAAATTCTGAGAAGAAGAAGAAGAAAAACACGTCTTAGTTTCATTTTATTTTTTATTCCTTTGATTTTGTGCGAACACATGATCAAGCAATTGAATTGAAAGGCAATAGAGGTCATTTTTACTTACAGAAAGTTTACATTTTGGTTCTTTTCTTTCAAATGTTGCATTACCTTTCATGTAAGTATATTTTGAGAGTCTGAAATATATCTGTTGCTTTTATCCCACTGTGCCCGTCGCCTATGAATCCATTCTCATTAATGGAGCCATGTATCTGGACTGACTTCACATGCTTTAACCGAGCATTATTAGTAGTAGATCCCAGAATTCATTGTGCTTTTCATCCTGTCCATTATTTATTTGTACCCCTTTCTCTTCGTCATTCACCAGACCAGTATGTGCATCACTTATTGCTGTAGCTTCTTGTTCCACTTTCTTTTCCTGAAAGCCGTGAGAGAGATTGACAGAGTTTGAGTTCAAACCAGTCTGTGTGGAGTTATCAGATGATATAAATGAAAGGAGTTCCTCTTGACAGATGTCATGCTTCTTTCAGGGAATTTGGATACTGATATTGTTACTGTTCTGGCAGATGACTATCAAGGATTTTGTTAAGGTTCTCAATCAAGTGAACAACGAGAAAGTGCCCGATATCTTGAAGCTCCCACAGTCTTTTAGTCAGCTTGTTTCTGAAATGAAAAAGAACAAGTACAATGCAAAGGAATTTGCTTTCAATTTGAAAGGAATGGTATGTGTTATCTAACAACTGGCTCCCTTCATAATTTCATTTTTATTTTGGTGTAACAATGTTATTAGCTTTGAATATGGTCTCAATTTTTGAGAATTTTCCTTCTGCAAGGAAAGGCCTCCATATAAATTTGAGTCAATTCAAGTTTCACTTGTAAAAGATCATTCTATTTAGCGCTCATCTTTCCTTCCTTCCTTCCCTTTTCCCAAACCCAAAGCCATTGGCGTGCTCAATACCTATTTTTTTTTCCTTTTAAT
>CAIGRH010096984.1:0-16288 GCA_903798295.1 Fraxinus nigra
CCTGATTTTTTATTTTTCCCCAAAATTAAAGCTTGGTTCGGGCTTTCGACTTTGGCCTAACCAAGTCGAACCAGATCTTTTTTTTAAAAAATAAAAATCATGACAATCTTAAATTTCTTAAAACAATTTAAAATATGTTTAATTTTACCTCATATTTATAGCAAGAAAAATATTCATTTTTACAAAATTTCAAATTTTAACATTTTGTGTTTGAACCCACATTATTTTGGAATAATGTATTATGAAATAGTAGATTGATAAAGTGTGTATGGTTGATATAAATAAATAAAATCCACTTTCTTTTTAACATCTCATCAATTTGTAAAAAAAAATGTTTAAGTGTGATATATAACAAGCATTTTCCTTCAAATAATACATATCAAACATCTAAAATATTAAATATTATATTTACTTGATAATTCTTGCAATTAATCAATTATACAATTTCAAAAGAAAATCATGAAACTAAAGTCAAATAAAAAGCTTTTAACAAGAGGAGAAAAAAATATTAATAAAAATATTAATAAAGTGTGCCAAGCTAAACGCGCATTAATCGATCAACTTGATAGTTGACCACTTAATTTCACGCTTACTGACAACACGTGGCGTTTTGACCTCGCCTCGTGCATAGACACACTTTTTAAAACACTGCTTACAGGTACATATTTGGCAAAACTTATAATTGTTTATAAGGTAGTAGACTTGGACGTTGGGTTGGTCTATTCAGGTATATTAATACCCCGATATCACCCATTACACTTCGAGTATTTAGTAAATGAAATAATTCGGGTCTACTTAATTACTTGAATTGAACTCGAAAATGAACCATCGATTTAGATTCGAATCTACCTACAATGTTTTTTTTATAAACTGTTGATGCATGAGGGTCCGAGTCAGATACTGAGTTGTCGATAACACGTTAATGGTTCTAAAGTATCACGAGTTGACGATCGGCGGAAGGATGACAAGTGATCGTACAATTTTTGCAATTGAGACGTGTTTCGGTAATTTGGCCATAACTTTGGCTACGGTTATCAAAATCGTGATTATGACCACAATCCGAAAAGCTCGGCGCGCACGTCATCACTCCTTGCTTTGCTCAGTTTATACCATTTTTGACCTCAAATTCCACTGTTTTTTCCTTTCGAAATTGTTATTCTTAGTTAAATTTTACAATTTTTGGTAATATTTCGATTGCATGTTTGGAGATGATTTTTAATCAATTTGGGCTAGATTTTTCGCAAGCTACTTTTTTTATTCCTTATTTAAATTTGGAGTGATTTTTGAAATTTTGCCATTTTTGGTAAAATTCGATTTTTTGCTATAAAGTCCGACTTGTGGACTTATTTTCATGGTTGTTGGATGTATTAAAGTTCTTTAAACTTTAGAGACGTTTTCTTTTTGTTTTTCGGCGTTAATCTTGTGTTCTTCCCCGTAAATTTGTTGATAGAACTAGCCTATAGAATAATCTCTATTCTGTCCGGCGTCAATTGGTATTAGAGCTTCATCGTCTTCCTGGGTGAGATTTCATCAGTTTCAATAGCTAGAGGTTGTGGTCATGGTCGTCGTGGGCAGGTTCCGATTGAGAAAGTTCAACACCGTGATCATAATATTCAGGATGTCACGATTGAAGACATTGAAGAAGCAACAGATGATGAAGAGTTTGANGTCGTTCCTTCACCATGCCGTCAAGGAGACGTCAAGAAACTCGTGAAGCCCTAGTAGAGGAGGTACGTAGACGTGATAAAATCGCACGACTGCGTCAACAAGTGGAGTGGTTGACACAGCAAGTCACTGCACTTGTGTTGCAGCAACATACGCCTGGAGGTCGTGGTTGTCGTGGGCAGGTTCCGATTGAGGAAGTCCAACACCGTGGTCATAATATTCAGGATGTCACGATTGAAATAAATATTGCATAAGCAAGTTGCAGAGTTAACCCAGCGCCTAGTTTCGCGTGATTTAGAGGATTGTGAGGTCTTCGATCTCAATTCTGATTCCGCTATGTTTGAAAATCCCTACCATCAACGTGATCTATTTCAAGAGCACTGTGGTCGGATGAAGCGTCATAGGGATCTCGATTTTCAGGTGGATTTGCCCGAATTTTCTGGTACGTTACAGGTTGAAGGATTTATCGATTGGATAAATGAAGTGGAACGTATCTTTGACTACAAGGAAGTCCCGGATCGTGTGAAAGTGAAATTGGTTGCCATCAAACTTAAGGGCAAGGCGTCTGCATGGTGGGAACAGTTGAGATGTTCACGAGACAGGCAAGGCAAGCCCAAGATCACTGATTGGGAGAAGATGAAAGGTCACTTTCTTCTATTTGGTTACACTAAAACCTTATTTCAGCAACTTCATATGTTGAGGCAGGGTGTGAGATCAGTTGATGATTACACAGAGGAGTTTTACCAGTTAGTCGCCTGGAATGACTTATCTAAGATGGAGGAACGGATGGTGGCACGGTACTTGGGAGGGTTGCGCCAGCCCCTGCAGGATGTCCTCAGCCTTCATTCACCGTGGATAGTTTCAGAAGCATATTAGCGTGCACTTGCTGTTGAAAAACAGCAGAACAGGAAGCCGGTGATCAGGAACGATCAGAACAAAAGACCCTTTCGCCCTCAGGATTTTCGTCCCGTTCAGCAGATACCGCAAGGTAATTCTAATCTTTCTATTAAATGCTTTCATTGTGGTGAACAAGGGCATAGAGCTACTAATTGCAGGAAGCTTGCTAGTCAAAAGGGAAAAAGATTGTTGATTGAGGAGGACGTAGTAGATGAGATTGAGGAGATTGGAGAGGCTATGTATGATGATGACATTGATGATGTGCTGTATGGAAATGGCCATGAGATTTTGGTCGTACGCAAGAGTTTACTGACTCCCAGGGGCGATTCAGGAGACGATTGGTTGAGAACCAATGTTTTCCACACTACCTACACAGTTGCTGATAAAGTCTGCAAAATGATCATTGACAGTGGCAATTGTGAGAATGTAGTTTCCAAAGAGGCTGTCTAGAAATTGCAATTGAAAACAGATCGTCATCCCAAACCATATAAGTTGTCGTGGCTGAATAACGACATGCACAGTTGCTGATAAAGTCTGCAAAATGATCATTAACAGTGGCAGTTGTGAGAATGTAGTATCCAAGGAGGCTGTCCAGAAATTACAATTGAAAACAGATCGCCATCCCAAACCATACAAGTTGTCGTGGCTGAATAAGGGTAGTGAGGTAACAGTAGATAGGCGATGTCTCGTATCTTTTTCAATTGGTAGCAAATATTTTGATAATGCTTTGTGAGATGTTGTGTCAATGGATGCGTGTCATGTATTGTTGGGTTAACATGGCAGTATGATTACAGTGTTATCCATGATGGACGAAATCCATGATGGACGAAAGAATACATATTCCCTTTACATCAAGGGGAAAAAGATTGTGTTGGCACCCTGGCGTGCAGGTCCCTCTCCTACTCCGGTAGCCAACAATACTAATCTGCTCTCTATGTCCAGGTTTTTAGAAAAAGGTTGAGCATGTGAATGAGGTATATGCTCTACCGCCTTGTGGGGATAGGGACCAATGCGGGCCTGTATACCCATTTACCTGTTCCTGAAGCTCTTTGGTTCGATGTTAGCATGGATTCTGTATTGGGTTTACCTCGTACCCAACAAGCCGTGAACTCTATCCTTGTTGTGGTCGACAGCTTTTCAAAGATAACCCATTTTGTAGCTTGCAAAAAGACTATGGATGCTACTCGGATTGCCCATATTTATTTTCGGGAGATTGTGCATTTACATGGTGTTCCTCGATCTATCACTTCAGACAGTGATACCAAGTTCATGAGTCATTTCTGGAAGAGTTTATGGGGAAGACTGGGAACACAACTGAATTTTAGCAGCGCCTATTGTCCCTAGATAGATGGTTAGACCGAAGTAGTAAACCGGAGTTTAGGCAACCTTTTGAGGTGTTTGGCAGGAACTAAGCCGAAGCAGTGAGATTTAGCATTACCTCAAGCAGAATTTGCATATAATAGATCAACAAACAAGACCACGGCTTCAATCCATTTCAGATTGTCTATGGTCAGAACCCATCTGGGGTGCTGAATTTAGCCCCTATTCCACGCATAGGACGTTTTGGTCTTGAGGCAGATGAGATGGTAGAGCATCTTCGGGGTATCCATGAACAAGTGAAGTTGGCAATCCATGAGAGCAATACCAAGTACAAGGCTCAAGTTGACAGTCATCATCGTCAGGTACTTTTTGATGTTGCTGATTTTGTTTGGGCTGTATTAACGCGTGATCATTTCCCTTTTGGTGAGTATAATAAGCTTAAGGACCGGAAGATTGGGCATTGTAAGGTACTACAGAAGATCATCAATAATGCTTACAGGTTGCACCTTCCAAGTCACTTGAGGACCTTTGATGTCTTTAATGTGAAACACTTAAGTCCTTGTTTTGTGGATTCTGATGACACGAACCCGAACTCGAGGACAAGTTCTTTCCAATCGGGGCGACTGATGCAGTAGGGTTCGAGTCAAATGCTGAGTTGTTAGATAACACGTTAATGGATCTAAAATATCATGGCAGATCGGCGTAAAGATGACAAGTGATCGTAAAATTTTGGTAATTGAAACGTGTTTCGGTAATTTGGCCATAACTTCAACTACGATTATTAGAATCGCGATTATGACCACAATCTGAAAAGCTTGTTTCGGCGCCCACGTTGTGTACACCTAGCTCTGCTCGGTGTGTGTGCCATTTTCGACCTCATATTCCGCTGTTTTCCCATTTCGAATTGTTATTTTTAGTTAAATTTTGCTATTTTTTTTTTTTTTTGTAATATTTCGATTGCATGTTTGGAGATAATTTTTAACCCAATTTGTACTAGATTTCTCGCAAGCTACTTATTTTATTCCATATTTTAATTTGGCAGGGTTTTTGAAATTTTACCATTTTTGGTAAAATTCGAATTTTTGCTATAAAGTCCGGCTAGTGGACTTATTTTCATGGTTGTTGGATATATTAAAGTTCTTTAAACTTCAAAGACATTTTCTCTATGTTTTTTCGACGTTAATCTTGTGTTCTTCTTTGTGAATTTGTTGGTAGAACTAGCCTGTAGAATAATCTCTATTCTGCACGACGTCAATTGTATATTATCTTTCCAATATTTACTATTAGCAAATAAGTTCTGAAATAGAAAAGATAAAATATGTCATTAAATACGTATTTCAATACTTTATTAATCATCTACAAATATGTCACAGAACGGCCTCCAATATTTAGCATAATAGCATCAAATTCCATTGTGGCTCTGCAAGCTACGTCTCAAGAAGATTTGTGAGGCAAACAACACGTAAAGTGCAGTCAGGAGTGTTTATGAACTAAAATGATATAACTTAATTATTCAAATTTTAGGCTGAATAACAAAATCGTCAAATTGTAAAATCAAATCGAAATCGTTGATTTTGGTCTACATAAATTCGTCGACGTTTTGATTTTGAACCAAACTAAACCGCTTTGGTTTAGGTTACACTTTTTGCAAACCATTTCAAATCATTTACAAAAAATCTAAAAATACATTAATTTAGATTTTATCCAACTTACTTAAAATTAAACACATTCGGTTAAGAAGATAAATTCATATTAGACCCAACCCAATTAAACTCAATACCAAATAGATAGTCATTCATCTCAATAAATTATACCCAAAAACTCATTTTTGTACTTGGAATCGTGAATGCAAAACCCTCAAATCTGAGTGAAGTATTGAACAGCTGCTACTAAACTGTATTCAACGGCCGTTCATCATAATTGAGTAGACAATTAAATTTAGATTTCTAATTCAAACTAACTCCATTTTTTCATTTTGCTAATGATTTTCTCGAATTTCGACTAACTTTTCAAATCAGTGTCTAATTTTTCTTATTTTTTGATAATTGTCCACTATATTTTATTGGTAGTTATGTTGTTTTATTTTGATTTGTGAACGGCTCCCTTAAATTCTTAGCTGGATAGTATTTTTTATTTATTTACGTCTCAATTTTCTAATTAAGTCACTTAATTTATTATTTATATTTTGACTAGGTCAGTAAATTTTATTGTTAATTGCTATAATATTGATTGGTTTATTAATTAAATGGTCATTGTGCAGATTTGAATGGTGAACTTTTCGATATATTATTTTAGTGAATCGAATGTAATAAGTACAAGATTGTCTCTCAAATTGTTAAAAATGTTTTAATTATTCAAATATCCATAATTATTTTTAATTCTGCATTCCCTACTAGTGGTTGATCCTTGATTTCTTTGGGATTTTGTTGAGTGCAAAGATGGTTGATGCGGTGATTTGTCCTAAAAATAGGTTGCATAGTAACAAGGAAGCTATAGTGATTCGTCAATATTTTGTCGATATCAAAGCATTGGATGATTCATAGAAAAGTGTAGAAAGTATTATCACATTTAATCTTTTTATTCATTTTCTTTTATTAGTTGTTGTATATCATTTAACTATAATTAATGAATATATCTGCCGGAATTTTATGTTTATGTAGAGTATAAATAATGTGTTTCAACTCCAAATATAGCGTCATTAAGGATGTTAGAAATGAAGTATTTCTATCATGTTGTAGCATTGTAATGATTAAAAGTGTAGAACTTTTGGTTTATAATATTTGCGATGATATTATTTATCTTTTAACATAAAATTTTTAAACGAATATTTATGATTTAAGAGCATTTTTAAGAGATTATCTAAAGACAGATGCTCTTTATTTTAAGAAGTTAACGTTTATAAATAAATTTCAAGAGGCTATCTATTTTAACTTTTTTAAATGGAGAATGTATTAGCTCTCTCCAAATTTAGGGAGTCAAATTTACTCTTTATTCTTAATGTGTGTGTGCGCGCTAAATCATGGCTTTAAATCGAAACAAATAAAAAAAAATGATTTGGTTTGAAAATTTATTACAAACAGTTGTCCCACTCAAATGAATGAATATAATTGATGCACTTATTACACGATCTTTGAAAATTTGCTACTTGTTGGACCTAGTAGTTGGATTAGGATGGAAAAATTTTAAAAAATTTAAAAATATATAACAAAAGGACAATGGAAAAAATACATAAAGGGTGTGTTTGAGCCACATTATTTTGAAAGAATGTATTTTGAAATAGTAGATTGATGAAGAATGTACGGTTGAAAAAGAAGGAAAAATTATTGATATGATAGAAAATATTATTTTATTAAAAAATGTGTGGTTGAATATGAGTAGAAGAATGAGAATTAAAATTTTAATATTGCTTAAACAAGGGCAAAATAAATGTTTCAAGATACTCTTTGAAAAATATGAAACTTGTAAAAAAAAGTTTCAAAAATTAGGCGATCACATTTGTCACTACTTTATAATATGTCAAAGTCACAATAATACACAATTATGGTCACAGTCAGAAATGGCACAAAATCACCGCCACAAAAATATAAACTGTAAGTCAAGATTATAAATTAATTGTAACCACACATTTTTCGATCACATATTATTTATTGGTAAAATAGAACCATTTTATGAGTTACATAGTCACATATTATTTATTGATCACAATATTACACAATTATGGCCACAATAACAAATTGCATAAGGTTATGGTCACAAAAATACAAATTATAAGTCACAATTACAAATTTAGTCGTAATCACACATTTTTCAAATCACATATTATTTATTAGTTGCAAATTACCTGTTTTATAATTAATCACATTATTTTTTTTTATTATAAATTACCTATTTTATTGATCACGGCCACTCAAATAATTGGTCACGGACACTTTTCACCCCACCCCACTCCACTACCATTGCCACACAGCCATTGCCACCGTCACTACCAACCAACGCACCACCACCACCACCACCAAACCACAACTACCACAGCATACACCCCACCCATCGCACTACCAACACCACTAGTATTACCGCACGTATCTGCATACACCACAACATACACCGTTCATCGCTGCACACACCATTGCATACACCTATCCTCATCGCACCACCACATATTTGCGCCCCCTTTTTGTCACACATGGAGATTTACAACCACCAGGAAGCAGCGATGCTTGCCGTAGGACGAAGGGACACACACCATAAGAAAAAACAATGCTCAACACTGCTTATAACAGTGGCAATGGACATCGTTGTTGAATCGACACCCATCACCACTTTGTGACCCTTCGCTTTGGGAAATGAATTAGGGCTACAAGTGGGGTGAGTACACCAGATTTTCGATAGAATAACTTTATAATCTAATTATTGAAATAAAAAATTGAAAGCATGGATAACTATAATTTTCTCAAGGAATAAATTTAATTTTAGAGTCGAATGATTCTGGTATAAGATTGAAAATTTTCGAGATGTTCGATTAAAATGTCAATTCTACTTGGTTGCCAAATATTTAACACATTGAATAAAAAATTGAAAAACATTTTGTTATTGGATTGTTTAAGAAAAGTAACACCTCCCTCCAATCCTTTTTAGCCACCCGCTTAATCGGTGTCAAAATCAGGCAAAACAATGTTATTCTTAAATGATTTTGTTATATGTACATCAAGAATTATATAATGGATTACATGATGTTATATGACACTTTACTATTTGCGAGTTTAAAACAAAATCAATTTTTTCATTTAATTTTTTTTCATCACTTCATATTATGTAATTCATTATATACCATTTTTTTTTATGTATAAATAACAAAATTCATTCTTAAAATGTTCACTTAGAAGGAAAAATGTATTTTATGAGACCGCGTGGCACAATAATATCTCCAAAATAAACAATAAAAGTTTGGCTCCAAACATAAACCGATACACGCACCCAATTCACTCCTCCAAAATATCTCCTCCTCTTTCTAGGTTACCTCTCGAAAAGGTATCCGCGATGATTAGCAACAACGACGCCTTTGGCGTGGACCTTGCCTTCGCTCCCTGTGGTAGTGGTAGCGGCGACAGAGGTGGCGGCGGTGGCGTGGGATTAAATTCAGCGGGAACTAGGGTTACTCAGGTGAGTGCACATGTTAAAAGTGAATCTACAGTTTCCGAGTTGCAAAATAAAGAAGATAAATTTGGTGGTGTGAGTGGAGGAGCTTTGCAAAATCAATCTAGTTCATCTGCTCCCAGAGGAAAAGACGAAGCTTTTGGCCACTGTTACAGAGTTGGTGACTTGGTGTGGGGCAAAGTTAAATCGCATCCATGGTGGCCCGGTCACGTATACAACGAAGCCTTTGCTTCTCCTTCTGTTAGGAGAACGAAGCACGAGGGCTATTTGTTGGTGGCTTTTTTTGGGGATAGTAGTTATGGGTGGTTCGATCCTGCTGAACTAATACCATTTGAAGAGAACTTTGTGGAAAAATCCAGTCAAATTACTTCACGACCGTTTTCAAAGGCAGTGGAAGAAGCTGTGGGTGAGATATCTAGGAGACGCAGTTTGGGGTTGGCCTGTCGGTGTCGGAACAAGTACAATTTCTGGCCCACAACTGCTGAGGGCTACTGTAATGTGGATGTTGGATGTAATGAATCTGGTGGGATTTACTCCAGGAGGCAGATCAAAGAAGCACAAGATAGTTTCCAGCCAAGAGAAATGCTCACTTTTGTGCAGCAGCTAGCCTTGATGCCCTTGACTGATGATTATCGGATGCTCAATTTCATCAAGAACAAGGCCACAATTTTGGCATGCCGGAAGGCATTTTTCGAGGCTTTTGACGAGACATATGCACAAGCCTTTGGTACTGAGCCTGTGCGCCCCACTCCTCCCTCCCAGCCTCTAGTGGTGGATCCAGCTAAAGGTATTGTTTTGTATTTTTTTGTTAAATTTCCAATGATTTGCTCTCTGCCAATTATGTTTATGGCAGTATATGTTGATTTGCTTGAGCACTACGCAACTCATACATTATATTAGTTCCCTTGAATTTTATTAACGTGATAGCTTTGTCAAAATTGTAGCATATGAAGTAGTATTTTTGCGCACCACTCTGCTCTTTTCCCTCTCTAGTTTGTGCTAATTGAATTTATTTATGCCTTCAATAGCACTAATTGAAGTAAGTTTTGCTATGACTATGGGCAAGGCTAGAATATGATACTGTGAGAGATACTAGAATTTACAGAACTCAGCACTGAAATAGTTAACTTAGCCTAAAGGTTGACCGATTATGCTCCATTCAACTGCTCGAAAATATTTGATAAAATGGTTATTTAATAAGCTGCATAAGGACTATCTTGTTATACTTCTTTTGTATTCTTGAGGAGTATATATGATATTAAAGAAAGATGGATACCATGACAACAAGGTTCACAACAATAAAAAGTTTAAATAAAGAGATTGGAGTGCTTGTGGGGCTTAAACAATTTTATTTACTTTGACTTAAATGTATATGCATATGCTGTTACCATGTAGACATGGGTTCATGAGTAAACTATACTTGATGTGTTACATCAATCCTTTTGCTTTTGCTTCTTGTCCTTTTATAATTTGTGCATTTAAAACGGTTGGAAGAAACATGTCTGTGATAGGGCAATAAAAATCTGTGTATTATCTATCATAAATTTCATTTTCTCCCATATAGCCAATTCCCAATTTTATTTTTAATTTAATATTTTGAGCATAGATGCTAATGAATTTGGGATTCAAATAGTTATTTTTGCAATATCGATGGTATAACCCTTAGTCGACTTCTTTTGCTGCTATCTTATTTGGTCTTGAAATTGTTCTTTCAATATAGAACTATGTACAACTAAAGCTATTAGAAGAAACACAAATAGTCACATATGGAATAAAGTTGCACTATTTGATGACTTCGAATTGACTATAAGGTCTAGAAGATAAATTCTTGTATTTAACGACGCTTCTTTCTTGTAAGGGTGTTTGCAAAATGAACAGGCATTAAAAATCTTCAGCAAAAGTTCAATCAGTGCCAAGACATTTTACCTCTGCCTTACAATATGCCTGTAATAAACCATTAATGATCTTGAAAATTTACAATAATTTTTTTAAAGAAACTTTGGAAGTCTATTTTGCAATCGAACTTAGCTTATGTCGAACAAGTAGCAAATATTAAATTGTTAAATTGGTAATCAAATGACAATTGTAATATCTTTTAGAACTAGAAAGGGCCTTAAAGTCTTAGGACTGGTTTGTTTTGTGTTTCAGTTTTGAATTTTGAATTCATTTTCAATTTTCTGGTTTGAGAGTCTAATTTAAGAATGCTAGAAATGTGTTTGGTTTGAAATTTTGAAAAAAATATTTTTTGACATTTTATTCAATGAAATTTAATCTTAGTAAAAATAAATTTTTTTTATCATAATATATTATAATGTAATATACACAATTTAAAGTTGGTGAATCTTACAATATTTTTTTCGCTATAAAAGTAAAGTAAAAATAAATATTAAATTGAGTTCAAAATATAGGAAATGAAAATTAGTGATGTGGATTAAGAATATTTTGAATAGCCTTGACCTTGATATAAAATATAGTCATGTGATGCAAGGACATATAATTGAGTACTAAATAAGTTCCAATGATGACTATGTGGTTGGGGTTCCAATTTTGATGGATTATGTTTTGATGATTGTGAATCAACCATGTTTGTTCAATATGAAATTGTTTAGATTGTAAGTAGTTGGGTACTTTGATGGTCCCAACAAAGTCTATCCATTGACAACAAATTAAGGTTGATTCTATCCTCATATGCATTAGTCATTGTCAATTTGGAGAATCGAGATTGATCTCTAGTACGGAGTAGTTAGCATCATGTGGATACTTTTACAATTGGATCTGTTGAGAGTGTGGTGGTTTGACCTAGCGTATAGAACTTTTGGATCTCTACTATTGTTTTAGTTTGATTGTTGAGAAGATGGTTAAGATTAAGCTTGACATTAGTGATAAGCTTTTTGCATGTCTTAGATAGTTTTAGTTTGAGTTGTGAAAAGCTGGTGAAGACCAAGCTTGACCTAAACATTAAAAACCGGTTTGGTAGAGATTAAAATCTATATTTTAATTTAAGTCAAAGTTAACAACTAATTTTAATCACATTTTATGGGACCCACACATTTCGTCAATTTTTTCAAAATCTACTGAAAAACTGATTTTAGTCCCTACCAAACATGGACTAAATTGGAGGACCAGGCATCTTGGGTTACTGAGGAGTTAGTGAAGACCAAATATGCCCCTAATTTTTTTTTTTTAATCATTGAGATCTTTTAGCTTCAGTCTTTATGATCTAGAAAAATCAGACGTTGATCTTCTGTGAAGTTGGAACTCCTATTTACTTGGGAGTCCTCTTTTGTGTGTGGAGCTTTGCTTGAGAGACCACGTTGGCGAATTATCCAAATTCTATAGATCTGGAAGTGCATAATGCCCTTTATATTTTTGAGAGTGATGCTACCATATTCAGGTTTCTAACTTGTATACATGGATTTGATGCTATTTTCCTAGTCAACTGAATTTTGTATGGAATTATAGCAAGTGTCTTCTATTAACTTGCGTGGTTCATACTCCTTGCCTGAACTATAGGCATACTGTGCTATCCCTTGACCACCTGGTCGATCCAATTCCCGGATGCAATGTGGCTGCCCATTACAAGCACCTTGGAGGCTCAAAGCTGAAAGGAATTGGGTTGAATAACAGACTCATTTATTGAATCTCCTGCTCCCACAAACCAAGATACATTGTTAACGAATGCACATCTGCTACATCAATTTGGGAAGGATCCTGAAACAATTGGTGCTGCTGATGGCCATGCTGGTGCGGTTTAGAATTACTCTAAAAAGCTTCCTTCTCGCAATTCGTAGTGAAACCACCAATTTCTACAAAATCATTCTGCTACAAAATGCACCTAGTGAAGCATGGACTTGGGACATTGGATACCAACACACTGCTACGTGATTTTTCAAAAAAAGTAGGACATAAACACACGAGGAACACGTCAATTAAAATAATATAAAACAAAAGCATTGAAAAATGTGGACACTTTCCTATGTATCTTGTTTGGTGTGTTTGGAGATTCATCTTATCACTCTCTACATTTTACTAGAGTCCGTATTTTAGAACTTATATGTCCAATAAATCTTGATCATGCTCTTTCACATGATTTTTTTAGTAATTGATGATCTATGATTGCCAAGGTTGCAAGGGGAAACGCTAGTGATAATAGATACATTTTGTGTCAAATAGTGGATTCTATAGAAATTATATAGGGCGGTGGCATTTTTAAGATTTAAGTTAATTAAACCTTCACGTCTTCTTGTGTCACATGTAATTTCTTGTGGAGCAAATGCAAGGATTAATCCAGATTGGTTTTTGTCTGAGCTCTTTGTTGGCTTTGATAACTTATTTTTCATGTTAAATGTTTGTGCTAGGTTTTTTGGTCATGCTTATTTTTTTTTTATAAAAAAATTACCCAAATAATTTCGATGACCTTAGATCAACATTGGCCTGTCAGCTATGAAAAACATGCAAGTTATCTATTCAGTTATTTGGAATGATAGGCAAGCTATTGAGTTGGCACACACGATCTGGGTTGAGATTAACTATGGGGCGATGTTACTGCTCTTTCTTCTAATAGGTTGCTATGTTAATGTACATTATGTTGGGCAAAAGTATCCATTGTACTATGGCCTACGGGTGCACTATCCACTTTTGACGATACAGATGATATTATGTACTAGAATCTACTGGGCACAATAGGCAAGACCCTAGGATGAGGGCACAAATTTAGTTTGATAGGCTATTATCGAGTGGAACAGGGATATTTACCTTCATGGTCTCCGAATTTTCAAAAATAAATGACTCGTATTCCTATACCTATTCCTACATGTTACCGTCACCCTATCACCAATCGCAAGCACCTTTTGCCATTGTCACCCAGTTGGATGGTCGACATGCTATTTGGGGAGCCGCCTTCCTCGATGGATCTACCAATCCTTTGTATTGAGCTTGCTAAGCAAAAATCTTAGGTTAATCAGTAAGCCACTGAGCTGCCAAATAGTAGCAAAATGAATGCGAAAAGCCCTCAAAATTCGTCTACTTCAGTCACTAAACCTTTTCAGATTTGTCATGCGCTCAAGATGTGCTCTAATCCAACAAATAGCGACCTTATCACAGAACCTGCCTTGGGAAAATAAATAATAAAAAACCACTTGCATGGGAGCTTGTCCAGCCCAGTGGTGATATTGAAAGCATAGCCATGGTGCAAATGTTAAAGCATGTATGCATAGAGTGGCAAACCCACAATATAATACGAAAAAAGCTTTGAACAATGAAAATAAAGGTCAACCAAGTGGCGTTTCCCCCCTTTCTATAGTTTTATAGTCTTCCTTTTCTTTTTCCATTTTCTTTGTTCCTATTGAACTGTTTATGAACAAAAAAGATGGTTTAACGAAAATAACCCTCAAAATAAGTGTTCATATGCAAAATATATTACTGTTTACAGACCAACATGAATGGGAAATGGAAGTTTTGGAAACTAAAGGCTAGGAAAACTCGATGAGGCTATTGCCAAGCTACGGACTGTTTGGTAGGACTTTTGAAAAAGTCGAAAGTTGTTTTTTAATATTTGGATAGTTTTTTGAAGTATTTTGTCCGGCTTAAAAAACATTTAGAGGGTATTTGGTTTAGATTAAAATCATATTTTAAGTGGATTGTGATAGAAGTTTTTGAAATGTATGGTTGAAAAGACGTGGGACCCATGAAAGATGTGGTTAATATTAATCGTTTGACTTTGACTTAGATTAAAATAAGATTAAAATCTGGCCCAAATAGGCCATTAGAGGAAGTTGGTCTAATATAGTTTTCTTATAAAACTCTTCTATAAAAAGTAAGAGCAAATGTCCAACCAAATAAGCTCGTAAGGTCATAAGATAGGGGATCTTTTTGCCCCTTAGAAGCTGAGATACTCTGTTTTCAGCCCCATGTTAAATCATTTTATTTCTGGTAATTTTATATAAAAGCATCACATAGGAGTATATTTATATTAATTTTATGACTATATAACTTCTTTCCTCCATGAAAGTCCAATCAATTAGAACTAATTATGCAACCAAATCAATGAAGAAGTAAAACTGAACCATTCAACTATGCAGGCAAGTAGTAGTGGAAGTTGACGTGCAATCACAGGGTGAAACAATTTTATTTTGTTTGGCCTTCAAATGATTACCCCAAACTTCTAGCGGGTAAGAGTTTGACAGATAATTAAGTCTGTAATTTCTTTTTGTTGAAAGGGTCACGGTTCATTGGAGTTGTCAATCCCCAGTAAAGATCACTGTGTAAACCGAAATTTTATTGCTGGCTTAATTCCATGAGACATATCGATTATGTGAGTCGTTTTGCTTCTTTGAAGATTTTTTTATTTAATTTTGCGTCGTCGGACAATAATATTCCAGCTATCGACTGGTGAAAGACTGATCCGTTAGGGAACCATTTGTTATAATGAAATGGGAAAAAATAAGATTTTTAGAAGAACAAACTGAATAATGGTAGAAAAGGGCGTGTCTTACTACAAATATGTAGTACAATTCAATCTATTACGTGACATTACTAGTTCACAGAATTCTTCTATGGCTGATAAACCTTGCTTCCCTGTTTAATCATTTACTAAGAGTCGAATATCATCACGATCAGCTCTAAAGTAATTAATATTACATAAAGTTGAGTACATGATTCCCGAAACACAAAATACCTGAAAAATAAAGAAAAACGTGATATATAGTACTCCTTTCTGATTGTATTTTTTCAATCGAAGTTTGTATAAATGAATAGCTAAAAGTTATGTAGTAGTCTACTGTAAGTACAAGCCAATGACTGCTTTTGAAGGTTTTCTTAAGTAGGAGAAACTACTTATTTCACTTCTGGAAAACCAGGTCCCCGGGTGTGTGTGTGTGTGTTAGGTTGGTGGTGTTCATATCAGAAATGATATAGCAGCACTTTGTAGTAGCCGTTGGATGAGTTCTATCACAGGACGAAAAGTGATTTTCTAGCTGTTGCACCTAATATTGGTAGCTGCAATGTTCCTTGTCATATTAACTTGTGCAACTATTCAGATAAGTTTGTGCATTATTCTGCACAGTATTAGAGATATTTCTTGAATCTTTAGTGCCTTAGGTCTCCTCATCTTATGAGTTTATCTAGTAAAATCCGCCTAGCTTGTTAGCTTTACAAGTAGATCTGTTTCTAATGGAGCTCATTTCTTTTTGGTTTTGGGGTTTTTTTTTTTTTTTTTTTTTTTAATTTTTTTTTTATGTTTTTTTTTTTTTTT